>NEWO01001197.1:54288-94113 GCA_003013225.1 Phalaenopsis aphrodite
CTTAGAGAGAATTTTCAAAAATATAAAACTTAGTTTTCTACACTTAAAATATTTTATAATTAATAAATCCTCCAGAACGTAAATAATTCTAATAATTCACAAAAAACTCAATAAATCAAGAATCTTGTTCCAAATAGTTCTCTGATCCAAATTTACCTCTAGTAAAAATTTAAAGTTATTAAGCTTTATCTTGGTGAAGTTATGATTTTTTTTTTGAAAAATCCTACTTTTGCATAAATATAATTGTGTAAATTAAATTAAATTTTGAAAAATCACCTTTTCTGCTCTATTGTCTTGATTAACCCATAATTGAGGTGGTATGAAAATTCCAAAGTCATTTGGATTAAATTTGATAAATTATGAAGTGATAGAGCCTTAGGGGCAAAGATGTAATTTTGGAAATTTTGCCTTAATTAAACATTTAGGCTTAATTCAAAGAAGGAAAAGGGTAACTTCTGCTTTTAACTACCTTATTTGGATGATTGTAACATAAGGGAATTAATTGGTAGAAACCAATCTCGCTTTTGTTAAATAAAAGATAAAGTTGTAATTTCCTGAAATTATTAATGTTTGGAAGTTCATTAAATTAAATAACCTTATACTTAAGGGTATGACTTTGGAAGTTGATAACTCGCTAATTTAATACCCCTATTTGAGGTTCAAATGATTTTGAAAAGTTTTAAAAATGAATCATGATCACTTAAAATTTTAATCTCTTTCTAAAATAACTAAGACATCCACCAAAACCTTAAGGGCTTACTAGTGACCAAGCTAAATCAAATATGATTAAATGAGGATTAGAAAAGTGAACATAATTAAAATTGAACATCTTTAAAACACTACAAGCCTAATTTAAAAAAATTGGCTAAATGTCTTTGATAGCACTAACTTGCCTCTTCAAGGGTTTTCACCCACATAATTTACAAATTTAATTACAAATGATAATTACCGTACTCTTAGGAGTAATTGAAACATCAATGTTCACTGAGCATTAAAAGTTTTTTAGGATGGATTTATTAAGCAACATAATAAGTTAAAATGAGCTCAAGGCTTTTCACTAGGCGGTGAGAGGGAAGCATGAACCTGCTTCTTCCTGCAGACATGTTGGATACCTCGGAGGTCTACTAAACTTAATATGTTTTGCTTAACAAAAAAATCATGCTTAATCAAATTAATAGAGACCCACCAAGATATGACCTAGGTTTAGGTAAGTCATTAAAACTATACTTTCCTGCTTCACATAAAATGCCCTAACATGCATTTTAAGTTTCAAGTGGTGGAACAAACAGACTCGCCAATTATGCTTTTATAGTTTACAGCGCTGTCTTTCTTGTACTTTCATACAATACTTTTGATGTTAACACAAGCTTGCAAGCTAAACAATGATGTCACCCTGTATGAAAACTAAAACTGTTAGGATAGCCACAAAAACAAAACCAAAACCAAAACAAAAATCAATCAAGATAAAAAACACCTCCACAACATAAGCACTAACATACAGGAATGTAAGCCCTAAAATACCAAAGCCATGTCGTACAATATAAGCCCTAACTTGTCTTAGGATTCCGATGTTGTCATTTGTCTCAATCTAGGCCCTCACATCTTCCTGACTATTTGTGTGATCAACTCACAAGAATGTAAGCCCTAACAAATAAAATTGGTAGGATGAAACACATAAATATTTCTCCTCAAAATGAAAACTAAACAATAGGATAGACCGGGAAGTCACCGAAGTTATCCTCCGAATCCATGACATCCCCTAGCTCTTCTTCCTTTAGATTCTAAAGACAAAATGATCTAAATTTGAGCCAATCCCATTTCACTTCTCTTTGTTCGATCTCGTTGAAAAGTTCTATCCTATGGCCTTCTTGAAGATAATATTTCCTGATTTTCATCGAGAGGCTTCTTAGGTGGCTTCGGTTATCTAAAACGTAATTAACTATAGGGGTTGCCCTTATAGGAAGCTTTTTTTGAACCTAACTTAATAAACCTTATTTAATTCTTCATATTAAATAAGGGAAATTTTTGGTAAATAAAATGGTTTCGCAAACCAAATGGACGTCATATATTTCTCAGTTTATTTGATCGAGCCTCATCCTCAAGTCTTATGTTTATCCTTCAGGATAGATATAGGGTTTAAGGTACAACACTCTTTCATTTAAACTATGAAAAATATGGGGTTAGTTTGATTTCATATTTTTCTAAAACTTAAAATGTTCTTTCGAAGTGGGTGACAAGATTTCGATTCTGGTGAAAGACAACTTCTTGCGTGTAACTGCCCCCGACTAGAATAGTGTCGACAGCTTCTGGCGACTCCGCTGGGGACGAGCTTCTCTTTCCATTTAAATCAAGAAAATATTATCTTCATAAATCGGTAATGTGTTCATGTCCCTCATGGAACAAATTACCCTTCTTCCATTGACATACTTTACCCATTCCTATTTTGGGAAAGTACGACCAAGTCTTTGGACTTCAGGACTGTCTGTTCAATCACCTTTGGACAAAGGGGTTCAGGAGGCCAATAAGGACTCTTTAAATCTTCATGAGAGATTGACTCCAATAGGTGTGTCGGTGGACTAGTTACACTTAGGCATTGTGAGTTGTTAAATAGGTCTCGCACTGGGTCCTAAACACTTCACATCTCCCTTCCAAATCTAATTTTGTTTTTTTGGAAATTAAATCAAATTGTGTTGTGCTACGCGCACTTTAAAAATAATTAAAATTTTCTACTTTTAAATTACCTTTTTCCTAAAAATTTTAAAATCCCCACAAACTAAAATTTACCTTGTCTACAGACCAACCTCTATAAATTTTCAGTTTTTGCACTAAAGACTACAAGGTTTTGGTCATATAGCTAACCCCAAAACTTTCTGTTTTAAAGCTTATGCAATGGCCTACCCAACGCTCACCTTTTTGTGCAACTTGTTGATAAGCCATGAAGCCCGCAATGTTGCTCCCACCATTAAGTTCAAAGCCAGATTTGAAGACCTCAAAGTTATCCTTGCGAAAGCTCTGTTCGTCATAATGAAAGTTTAGGAGCCATCAGTTGAATTCAACCTAAACTATCTTCAGGACTTCCCATCCTACAAGAAAGCCAATGCTACTACTATCGTAGCACCCACCAAGCCTACTGCCCACTGCTGCTAAGGGAAAAGAAGTTATGAACATTAAATATCCGACTAAGGGATTAGCTGTCCCGCCATCAGTGTTTGAAATCGGGTCTAGTTCAAAGAATACACTACTAAATTGAACCCAAAGAAGAAACCATAGAAGGAGAGTTCAAAGAGTTACTGAAGCTCAAGCTCCTAAGGAAGTACCTACTGATGAAGATCCTCACCAGGACGAGTCAGGATTACCAGGAACATACCCACTTTTGTGAGGAAGTAGATTCCATCCTTTGATGGTTACCGATGGGTATGAAAGTATGCAAAAGATTGCCTTTGCATTACTGTCACTTAATGGACAAGGTGTGGAGAGAAAGAAACCTACTCCTGTCACCCAAGTCAGTTCAGTTTTCCAGAGGCTAGCCGCCAAAGAAGGTTGTTCAGTGAGTGAACTACTTAAACGAGTGGGACATGTTATTTCCCCTCGTATGAAGAAAGATATTTTAAAAGACATCAAGTCTGCTAAATGACCTCAAAGGTTGACTAAAGATTTATCTCCTTGTATTTCCGTTTGGTTTTGCTTAGGAAGCAGAGTCAACACTGCTATCGTCACCACCGATTCTACTGCTACCAGGACCACAGGTCGTCGACCGGTTAAGTAAAGACTGGGTCTGAGAATCCTACTGATCACCCACTTCAAAGACATTCCTAAAATTTTGAAGGAAAAGATGAAGAAATTGCCTGGTACCGTAGTCGGTTTGCACCATGTAGAGCATACTTCTCCTCGACATCCCGATGTTTCCGGTAGGACACTCTATCATGAGACATCATATTCAAATAAAAAGGGGTGGATACCCAAGGTCGCTGTATCGATCCAGTCCTGTAAGTCCACAAAGCAAGATCATGGAATGAAGCCAGGGTCTGAAGTATCTGACATCATCGCAGCGATTGCCAGTAAAATGGAAGAGCAAGAGGAGGAGGTCCATCAGAGTCCTCCAGATCTTAGAACAATCAAAGAATCAGTGATCAAAGAAAAAGTTGAAAAGCTCAGGGCCGATATTTTTGAGTTGGCTAGGGAACACGAAGTTTCCATCGACAACAATGATGAATATTTTGACTATAATGACTACGTTGAAGAGGATTTCATGGATGTCCATGTCATTAAAGCCAGAGCCACTACATCTGCGCGCCAGGCTCAACCTCTCATCAAAGAGAACACATTAGATGAGCTGCACAGGGCGACCCTCATAAGGGATGAACAAGTCAGTCAACTGGAGAAAAGAATAGAAGAGATGGACGCAACCATGACCGTCATGGCCACCATTCAAGGTTAATCACAAGCACTACAACTAGCATCTTCAGATATCAACCAACTAGAAATAATACACATTACAGATGAAAGATGAGAAGTTTCCTCGATAAGCAGAGATGAGTAATAAAAGAAGGATTCTCCCTCAGGCACCACACCAGAGAAAGAATTCAAGAAAATGGTTGAACAAGTTTGGGAGGCCTTAACCCAATCTAAGGGTGGTGCATTGATTCTAAAGGGTAGACCCTATCTAGAGGAATTCAATGTCGTACCCTTCCTCAAGGGACTCACCATCAAATCTTTCGAGAAGCTACTTAGTAAAGTAGTAGTCTACAAGAAAACATATGGATTCACACGAGAAGTCCAAAGCAACCAGCGTGTTTGAGAAGAAATCAGGAAAACTAGCGATTGCTTACAAGGATAACAACCAATGAAGATATATGCAGAAAATCCTCATTAGTCTTCATCACAGCAGGCTCAAAAACAAAATAGCCAATCCAGCCAGCGATCACCTCAAGAAAGTTCACCTCAAACAAAGAATAAGAGAATATATGTGGTTGAATGATAGAAAATGGTGTATTCTTCCAATGATGAATTCTTATCCAAAAATATTTAGAAGTCTGATGAAAAAGCCTGAGTTCAGACTACTAGAGCCAAAGAAGCCTGAGGAAGTTGACAAGAAAGATCAACCAAATTATTGTCCGTATCACCGATTACTGGGACACTCTACAAAGAATGCTTTATTTCTAAGGATTGGCTCGAAAATAATCTTAAATAAGCAACGATCCCAAAATAATATTTAAAAGTACCTAAAAAATATTCTATAAATATGATTTTAGCCGAACCACTCTCTCCGATTGATCCATATACCAGAAATGAGGGATGGAGTATGACTTGGGACAAACTCAAGAAGGTCTTAAATAAAATCCAGAATTCATCGAAACAATCTTCCACATACACTGGAAAAGATGGATGGAGTACGTTTTGGAGCAAATCATCCCAGAAAATATTGAATCAAATATAAAATGCGTCAAAATAAGCCTCCGTTTAGAATCTTCAGCCTGCCAAGCTCGAGATGAAAATTTCACCACAAGATCCGTCATCATCAAAGACAAAGAAAAAGAAGAACACTACCACAAAGATTGATAGCACATAGGGTAGGATAGGGGCCGCCCTTGCTAGATTGGTTGTCTTAGATTCAGGGATGAAAATTCTCGAACCCTTGACTTTGTATGTTTATCTTTTTGCCCTTATGGGGTCTTATGAATATAATAATCATGATTTCAGATACATTTTAATTGCTTCTATTAATGACTTAGTCGATAATGACCAATCTAGCCTCAATATTGATTCCCTCAATGATCCTCAAATCATCTGGACTCTGACGAACTCGTTAATAATACCGAGAAGACATCAACGATAACAACTACGACAGCACCGAGAGTGAGGAGCCAATCCTCGAGCACCATGGTATATTGCTTGCCATCAAATTAGATCTTTCCGATAAAGAAGAAACAACGGAAGATTCAACAAAGGTATCTCAAGAAGAAATTACAGAAATAAACTTAAGGAGCGGGAAACTGTTACCCGGAAGAACAACTTCAGTTGATAGAGGAAAACAAATAGTAACTTGAGAAGAATTACCTCCACCTCCACCAGTGGAGGAAACACATAAGTAAGAGAAAATTGGAGGACGATACAAAGTGGATTACAATGTGTTAGCTCATCTTAGGAAGTTACCAGCCCGATTAAGCATCTGTGACGCTCTGATCCAATCAATGGAGATGAGAGAGTCTCTGGTTACAACATTGCTCGACCGAGAGATTTTATTAGTTCAGTTGGCCAACACATCCTCAAATGATGTTTGCTCGTTGAAAGAACAACCTGGGGTAACCTTCAAAGATGAAAATTTGATGCTCGGTACCGCCGACCACAACCAACCACTCTACATCTCCATCAACATCGGCAGATTTGTGTTGTCTAGATTTTTAGTTGATCCTGGAGCATCACTCAACTTGATGAGTCTACAAACATTGGCCTATTTAGACATTGAAGCTCAGGAGCTTACAATCTATAAAATGATGTTAAGAGTATTCAACCAATAAGGAGAAAGAGCCCTTATATCGATTACATTGTTTATGAAGGTTAGAGAACTAGCAGCAACCTTCAAGTTCCATATCATCGACGCCGAGACCTCTTTCAAAGCTCTAGTTTATTCACCGTTGATTCATGAGCACAACGTGATTCCATCGTCTTTACACCAGTGCATCAAGTACTATAAAGAAGGATAAAAACATTGCATCAAGGGAGATCTAAAACCGTTTTCAGTTCATGAAGATGCTGCCTACTACGCGACTCCAAAGAAAACTATCATCTCTCGCAAAATTGCAACAAACAAAAGTACAGATCTAGAAGAAGTACAATGGCAAGGCCATTCAACTCCGCTTTAGCGTGCTTCCACTACTCTCTTACAACAAGTTGGTGGAGGTTCTTTTAGTTTGCGCACCTGACGTCGAGGTCGGGGATATGGACAAGCAAGAATCAACTTATTCATTGAACGGACTAGGCCAACCATCAATATCGGTGATGAAGATAGTTTTGAAGGTGAAATAATGATGACAAAATAGAGGAAATCTCAATATGAGATATCATTAGAAAATGCAGAGAAAAGTGAATATAAGACGTTGTATGATCTGATAAACCAACATGTGAATACTGTGACCCCTTGCTCTGATCCTCCCTCAAAAGGTCAAGAGTTTAGAGGTCAAGGAATTTCGTAGTGCTGGTTCAAAGCCGATCAAAATTTACCTTGCTTCTACCTCTACTAATATTGAAAATCATGTAAATTTGGATGATGACCCTAATGAATTAATGGAATGACGTTTTGGTTACTTTTCTCCTTATGTACAAAAGTTAATTCAACAAGGACAATTGCTACAAAAATGTCAAAAAATAAGTTACAACTTTTTGAAAAGTTATGGAGTGTTAAAAGTCAAACTCCCAACTCAAAAGAGGGTCTCGGATTTGGTACACTCGGATCAGCCGATGATTCATAATTTTGTATGATTGTTATTAGTGAATCAGGAAAGGATTGCTTTGATATAAAGGATGAATCTACTAACCCAATGCTAGAAGGTGCTCCGCCAGAATTTGAAGAGGAAATTAAATCAACAATTGATGAGTTAAAATAAATCAACCTCGGATCTGAAGAACAACCCGACCTACATTTATAAGCTTTCTACGGTTGAACAAATTGTTAACAGAATTCAAAGATTGGTTTGCATAGAGCTATGACGAAATGTCAAGACTGTATACAAAAGTTGCAGTTCATAAAACTTGGGGTAGATAAAAATATAACCCTAGTAAAACAAGCTCTGAGAAGAATGCTCCTCAAAATAAAGCAACAAGTCATTGCCGAGGTGAACAAATTAATAGACACTAAGTTTGTTAAAGAAGAGCAATAACCAACATTGTTAGCCAATATTATACGTGTTAAGAAGAAAAATGAACAAATTCGTGTTTGCGTCGACTTCAGAGATCTAAACAAAGCATGTCGAAAAAACTAGTTTCTACTACCAATACCAGAAATGATGGTGGATATTGCTTCTACACATGAAATCTTCTCTTTCATGGACGGATCATCGGGATACAACCAAATCAAGATAGTTCCTAAGGATGCAGTACTTACAGCCTTCAGGACACCGATCGAAATTTTCTACTACACAATGATGCCATTGGGTTAAAGAACGCCGGAGCAACATATCAACGTGCAATAACAAAGATTTTTTACGACCTCATTCAAAATCAGGTAAAATGCTACGTGGATGATGTAGTCATCAAAAGCAAACAAAAAATAGACGATTTGTGTGATTTGAGGATCGTGTTCGAAAGGTTAAAACAATATGACCTTAAAATGAATCCCTTAAAGTGTGCCTTTGGCGTTACCTCTAGGAAGTTTCTAGGATTCATTGTCTGTGATCGGGGAACCGAGATCAACCTAGACTAGATTAAAGTTATCTTGGAAATGCCTCCTTTTAAAACTTTAAAATAACTACGTTCATTCCAAGGGAAGTTGACATATCTGAGATGATTTATTTCTAATATCTCAGGTAGGTGTCAGCCCTTCTCTGTATTAATTATAATGGATGCCAAATTCATTTGGGAAATCAAATGCCAACGGGTTTTTGAGGACTTTAAATAATATTTAATGACACCTCGTGTTTTGGCGGCCCTAATCCCAGGGAAACCTTTGATAATTTATATCACAACCCTAGATGGCTCTCTTAGAGCCCTTTTAGCCCAAATCAATGATGAGGGTAAAGAAAATGCACTCTACTACCTGAGTCATCGTCTTATACCGACGGAAGTAAGGTATCTATCTATCAAGAATCATTATCTGGAGTTAATTTTTGCCACCCAAAAGCTTAAACATTACATACTTTCTCGTAAGATTGCCCTAATTTCAGAAGTTAACCCATTGCAATATTTGATGACCCGAACAACACTCTCCGGACGTCTAACAAGATGGTCAATGATCTTATTGCAGTTTGATATAACATTTGTTCCCATTCGTGCTATCAAGGGACAGATTTTAGCAAACTTTCTCGCTGCACAACCACTGCCAGCTGGGTCCCCTCTCGACGACGAACTACCAGATGAGCAAGTGTTACAAATGGAATTCTCCAGTGCGCAATGCTGCAAGATGTACTTTGACGTTGCATCATCAGCCTGAAAAGATAAATGACTAGGTACAATCATACCATGTAAAGTAGGGAACAGTTTGATCTTTATCTCACCAGATAAGGATATGTTTAAAGTTCTCAAACCACCTGACAGAGCGGTGCACAAACAATGAAGTAGAATATGATGCTTTAATCAATGGATTGGAGTTGGAAATCTCAACGGATATAACAAACATTACCATCAACAGTGACTCTCAACTCGTCATCCAACAAGTCACCGATCAATACAAAATTTTGAAACCAAGACTAGCAGAATATGTCTGAAACGCGATGAAGCTACTCGAGCTAATCCTATCTGTCACTTTCTACTAGATTCCTCGGGGAGATAATGCCCATGCCGACACTCTAGCAAAACTTGCTAAAGAACTAGTGTGTCCCCCATAGGATTCCATTTAAATCACAATACAAGGAAGACAAGTTCTATTTCGAATCAACATCGAAACTTTACACAAGCTCAAAAAAAGAAGAAATAATGATTGCAGCTGCGGATATCAACGAAGATTGGCGCAAGCCATTAATAGAATATTTGCATACTGGAAAGCTGTCGGAAGACAAGTCTGAGGCAAATCACACTATAGAAAGGGCTATGCCATACGCTCTAGTGGGTGATGTCCTCTGTAGATGATCGTTCGACTAGATGTGGCTACGATGCCTAAGCAAAGCTGAAGCCCAAAATATTATCAAAGAAGTACATGTCGGATTGTGTGGCGCTCACCAGTCGAGGCCAAAAACGAAAATGAAGATCAAGAAACTCAGATATTATTGGCCAGCAATGATGTCTGACTATAAGGATACAACCAGATAATTTCACCAGTGTCATATGCATGGGGCGGTCTTCCACCAACCTCTGAATGTGCTACACCCAATCGTTACCTCGTGGTCATTCGAGTGTTAGGGCATGGACATAATAGGTCTGATAGACCATCCATCCTCCAAAGGACACATGTTTATACTTATTGCTACGGATTACATCTCTAAATGGGCAGAGGTAGTGTCACAACGAGAGGTTATGACACAACACGTTCTTGAATTTCTCAAAAGCCAAAATGTCTACCATTTCAAAGTACCATGAAGAACAATTTTCGACAATGGGATAGCCTTCAAAAGAACAAAAATTAACAATTTCGTCATAAGACATGGGATAGATTGGAGATACTCTACAATTTAATATCCCATAAAAAATGGATTTGTTGAAGCCTTCAACAAGAGATTGGTATAAATTTTGAAGAAAACACTGGATGAAAATAAAAGGGATTGGTACAACAAATTGCTAGAAGCTTTGTTGGCTTACCAAATGACGTTCATGACTCCCTCTCAGTGTACACCTTACTTGCTCTTGTACGGGTCCAAGGTCATTCTACCGTTAGAAATTTAGACACCGCCTCTCAAAGTCGCAGTCGCCAACAAACTCACAACAAAAGAAAGTGCAAAGCTTAGGCTTGAGGAACTAGAGAGTCTAAAAGGAAAATGACTTGAAGCACACCAACATTTAGAATTTTACCAGGAAAAGATGGTACAAGCTCATGACAAATTGGTCTGCCCAAGGACATTTAAAGTTAGTGACCTTGTCCTTGTGCTCAAAATGCCTATTCTTACATGTCACAAGATTGGTGAAAATTTTTAACCAGCTTGGGAGGGACCATTTATCGTTGAAAAAGTCTACACAGGAGGAGCCTACTAGTTAGTAGACTCCCGGGCCAAAAGACCCTTGCTACTAATAAACGGACGATACCTCAAGACATACTACACAACTTGACATTGCTTGCCTTCACTTGAATTGAAATTTTGATTGTTTTGGGGTTATCTATGTGGCCAAAATTATGTGATCGAGTCCAAATTTTTGAAACAAAGTTAACGTCAACATAATTTTTTTTTAAAAAATAATTACAGACCTCTATTTTCTCTTTTCAAACTTAATATGATACTAATTCAAACAAAATTCACACATAAATAAATGATATCTTCACCAAAATAAACTAAAATTTTCTTTAATCAATAATTTGGTTTTTTCTTATTCATGCTAAAATTCAGCCCACTGACATTTTTCCTGTCATCTGCAGAGAAATGTCAGGCCAGAGGTTGATCTTCGCCTTTAAAGATAGCTTAAATCTTGCACTAAATGAATAAATGGCACCTCATGGTGGCACTATAGATTTCGACATGGAATTTAACAAAGTTAGCAAGGAATATGAGGGGCCTTTAATGAATTTTGTCAGTCGACGGGAAAAGGAAGGGCTAACTTTACTACTAAGAGTGGCCACCAAAGTCAGTGCATCACTAAAAGGAAAGAAAGTTATGGTACAAAGGGACCGATTGAGGGGCCCAGCAGTTTATCATCCTTGATAGCTACGTTAATTGGGGCCTAGCTGCTGCTAATAATGAAAGAATACCATTTTCTCCACTGTAAAGAACACAATGAAAAAATGTCAATCGACGCAAATAGAGAGCTTTCTTGCGAGAAGAGAAGAGACGCCAGAAAGAGGCAGACAACTTCTTCACTCCTATTACAGAGGGACACATTTATCATCATGACATGAAAGAGACCTCCTCCAGCCAGCCCACTACGGATGAGGAGCCCGAGTTTGTTACAATGCCAAAGTTACTACCACCTTCAGATGTTCTATGTACGTGTTTCCCTACCTTCAGTGCCGAAATACCTTCACAAGCGTCAGCTGCAGGGACATTCATGGAGTACCCAGACTGCATTTCCCTACATTTACAACACTACAACACATTAGAGGAATATGCATCTACCGATGATGGATCTTAGACCCCTGACTACCTGATAGAGGCAAGGTCATATGTCTCAATGGATGCAGAGTTGTATGTTTTATAGGGTACAAAGCCATACGTCCTGTCAAACACAGAATCATACATGCCTTTAGAGCCAGAGACAACACCAACTTAGGTTCCCGCTAAGGTTCAAATGAGGGAATACCCACGACAACTGTCGACTCCCAGTACAATGGAATATTATAAAATGAGCAAAGTAAATAAAAGAGACTTTGTGTTCTACGAAGACGTGCAGGGAAAATTTATCAACATACTGGAAGGATTAGAACTGTATACCAGAGTCTTCTCAGAGACTGACGAACAAAGTATTCTTGATAGCATTTTTTACCTAAGGGATAGAGGGAAAGCATGTTTACTTATGGAAAGGACCAATTATGAGCCAAAGAAATGGATGCGAGGAAAAGGGATGATTACTATCCAGTGTGGCTGCTACTACAACTTAATAAATGATAGATAGGGGAATCCGCCTGGGATCCTCAGACATGATCAAGTAGCTCTACTACCGCTAATGATAAAGTGGATGATCAAAAGAATGGTCAGATGAAGTTTTTTGCCCACTACCTACATTCCAAATAGTTGTATTATCAACATCTACGATGAGGGTGATTTGATTCTTCCACACATCAATCACCATGACTTCATGAGGCCTTTTTGTACGGTCTCATTCATGAGTAAAAGCAACATTTTATTTGGAAAACAAATTGACATCATCAGCCTTGGTGAGTTAAAAAATACTGTGGAGATTCCCCTACTAGTTGGCTCAGTGCTTGTTCTTAAAGGCAACGACACAGACGTTGCCAAGCATTGCATTCTAGGAGTGTGACACCGCAGAGTCTCTGTAACTATCTGATGAATGGATGATAACAAAATACCACACGGGTTTCAACCAGATCCAGAGCTGGAGAAATTATTACCTTATGAGCTATAAGAGGGTTGCACCTCTAGGCACATGCAAAGGGAACTCTTGTCTTGTAGTGTGGCTTAGAAGTTCAGCTTGATCAAGAGCTTGTTACAACAACAATAGATAGTCAGAGGATTCCTTTCTCCTTTACTGCATTACAACAATTTGATAAGTACCAGAGATGCTCAACGTATAATGCTTACGTGGCTTGAGATATTTTGGATGTACTTTGATGTGTTTTGCATATTATACCTTTAAGGCATTGGCCTACACTTGATCACTAACATTTTTTTGGAGCAGATTAATGAAGTTTCTTTCAGAAATGTGTTTTTTTTGTCAGTTGTTTTTTGTGCGATGGATGGAAGCCACAAACACACGTTGGTTCAAAATTTCAACGAACAAAGAACAGAACGACAAAGAAAATTTTTTTTTAATAAAATTTAAACAAAAATGACCAATAAACAAACAATAAAACAGCTCTCTTTAGAAAAATCAACCAACTAAAATCAAATTTTGAAAACATATTTAAAAAAAAATTAAATGTGATAAAAACAAAGAAAATAAATCTGTTGAGTGGATTCTCTTGATTTTGGAGTTCCTTACTCTTTGCTTACGTAGCACAACTAACTTTGTATGCACTAAATCTCTTCACATCCATGCAAAATTTCGCATGTTGCGCAAGAAACCTCACAAAATTTCACAAATCTTCTTCAATAATGTCAACTTTTCACATAACACACACCTTTAAATTCAACACCACAAACTCTACTTAACTTTCAATTCTTATTTTTGAATAAGTTCCTAATTTCTAAGTCATTACTTTTGAGGTCGGTCCTTACCTTCCGACAGTCTCTTTTGAGATTGATCCCTACCTTTCAATTCTCATTTTTGAATTAGTCCCTAATTTCTGATTCACCCATTTTGAGGTGGGTCCCTACCTTCCAATGCTCTCTTTTTAAGATTGGCCCCTACCTTTCAATTCTAATTTTCAAATCAGTCCCAAATTTCTAATTCACTACTTTTGAGGTTGGTCCTTACCTTCCGACGCTCTCTTTTGAGATTGAACCCTATCTTTTAATTCTCATTTTTGAATCAGTCCCTAATTTCAGATTAACAACTTTTGAGGTCGGTCCTTACCTTCTAATGCTCTCTTTTGAGATTGATCCCTACCTTTCAATTCTTTTTTCCAAATCACTCCTTCATTTCTGATTCACTACTTTTGAGGTCGGTCCTTACCTTCTGATGCTCTCTTTTGAGATTGATCCCTACCTTCCAATTCTCATTTTCGAATGAGTCCCTAATTTATGATTCACTACTTTTGAGGTTGGTCCTTACCTTTCGATGCACTCTTTTGAGATTGATCCCTACCTTTCAATTCTTATTTTTGAATCAGTCCCTAATTTTTGATTCACTGCTTTCAAGGTCGGTCCTTACCTTCCGACACTCTCTTTTTGAGATTTATCCCTACCTTTCAATTCTCATTTTTGAATCAGTTTCTAATTTTTTATTCACCCTTTTAAGGTCGGTCCTTACCCTCCAACGCTGTCTTTTTAAGATTGATATTTACCGTTCAATTCTCTCTTTTGAATCAGTCCCTAGTTTTTTATTCACCCTTTTAAGGTCGATCCTTACCTTCCAACGCTCTCTTTTTGAGATTGATCCTTACCTTTCAATTCTCATTTTCAAATCAGTCCTTAATTTGTGATTCACCCTTTTGAGGTCAGACCCTACCTTCCGATGCTCTCTTCTGAGATTGATCATAAACTTTAAATTCTTATTTTAGAATCAGTCCTTAACCTCTGATTCACCCTTTTGAGGTTGGTCCCTACTTTCTGACATTCTTTCTTGTGATTGATCTTTAACTTTCAATCCTTATCCTGGAAGCAGTCCCTAACTTCTAATTCCTCTCTTTTCATGATTGGTCCTTAACTGCCGACCCACTTTTGAAATTATTACTTGATTTCAACTCCCAACTCGGGGTCAACACTTACACAACGATTCCCACCTTCTATAAATTCCTGAAATCTTATAACTCAAAATCCACTCTCTAATTCACAACGAGAGTCCCTAGTTCTTGACTTTGATCATACATATACCTGTTATATTCCTCAATGTAAGCAAATAGCACTCACAATCCCAGACTCCTTCTATATCTCTCGACTTAGGAGTTTGTATTGGTTTTGTTGATCTCGTCAATCAAAGCCAATACCCGCGGTGTGCTTTGCTCAGCACAACACACATATTAGGGGTCCATTTAATGACCTTTTTTTTCATTGAGGTCTAGATTTTCTTCTTTAGTAGTCTGGGGTCTAGCCATAGGACTTTCTTGTTGACTATTCCTAGAAAAGTAGAAAAGGAACCATCACCATTAGAAATTCTAAACTCCTCTTTACTCAACTTGAAGTTCTACATTTTGGTCCTTACCTATAGCACTTAAATGGTAGGGTCACTATGTGGAAGCTCAAGAAGAGTTCCTGTAGGACTGATGGACCTTAGGGTTAACCTTGGGTGTTGGTCTAGAGCTAAAGCACTCACCAACAATAACCTCACACACAATCACTCACAAATGCAAACCCAAAAAATTTCTTAACTTTGATCCGTTGATACTTTTGGGATACTCAAGTAGATGTTCCCCTAAACCCACTAGCTCTAGGCCACGGTTTAGCTAAGATGAGTACATAGAGGGCCCAAAAGGGGTTTCCATTGGTCCATGGCTTATTTATGGTGGTTGGCACCCCAACTCCACCAAAATGCCCAACTTAGCCTTTTGCCCCTAAACTCCCCCAGATTACCTACATACCCTTGGGACCCTAAATCTGGCCAAAATTCTCAAATTTACCCAAAATATCCAAATTTATTCAAAAATCATTTCAAGCCTCTTAAAAATACCCAAATTACCCAAAATTACCAAAATACCACTCCCTAACCCAAAATTTCCAAAATTCTAAAAAAAATCTAAAAAATTCCCAAAATACACAATATTCCCAATTCACTTTTCTCAACTACCACATGACCTAATTTTGCCATTTTGACCATTTTGACCAAAACTCCCAAATTGCCTTTAAATGCCCAATCTCCCAAATCCATCTCAAATGTCCATCAAATTGGTCCTCATTTCCCCTAATTTCAATCCTAAACTCAAATTCACTTTTCATGTGACCAATCAAAACTAATTCCAAGCTCTATTGGTCCATGATTTGAGCCCAATTTTGGTCTAAATCAAAACCCCCAATTTTGGCCCCAAGACTTGGTTTTACCAAATTGAACCCATGTACTAGTCCATTGGTCTCAACTTGGACCCTAAATGCTTCATAACAATCCTAAACATCAAACTTTACCTTCAATTGGACTTGGTGAATCCTCAAATTCATTTAATTTCAACCTAGGTCAAAAGCCCCAAAATTTGCCCCAAATTGGCTATGCCTCCAAATTTCACAATTGAGGACTAAATTTGTTTTTTCACATCGCTTAAAAACTTAAGATAAATTTTTTAGATATGAGTCAAATGAAGTTCCAAACACTGAAAAGTCATCCATAAAGACTTCAATCCCTTTTTCAATTAAATCACAAAAAATTGCCATCATACAGGGGCATTACATAAACCAAAGGGTATTCTTCTAAAAGAAAAAGTACCAAAAGGATTGATAAACATTGTTTTCACTTGATCCTTACGAGATTTTTGAATTTGGTGATAACCAATATATCCATTTAAAAAACAAAAGTATTCATGCCCAGCTAGTCTATTCAACATTTGATCTAGAAAGGGTAATGACAAATGATCTTTCCTAGTGACAAAATTTTATTTTCTATAATCAATGCATATTCACCACCCTATAAATTGTCTAGAAGAAATTAATTCATTATGTTAAATTACAATAACAGTTCCTCCTTCTTTCTTAGGAATGCAATGAATTGGACTAACCCATGCACTATCTGAAATAGGGTAGAAAATTCTAGCATCTAACCACTTTAAAATTTCTTTCCTAACAACTTCTTTCATAACAAGATTCAGTCTCCTTTGCGAGTCAGCCCTTGGTTTGCAGTCTTCTTTCATATGAATTTTATGCATACAAATTGAAGGATTGTTTCCTTTAATATTGGCAATTGTCCATCCAAAGGCTGTCTTAAAATTTTTCAGAATTTTCATCAACCGTTTTTCTTCGTCCATTGTTAATTTTAAGGAAATTTTAATTGGTAAAGTAGATGAATCTCCTAAAAATGCATATTTTAAATGATCAGGGAGTAACTTCAACTCAAGTTCTAGAGGTTATTCAATAGATGAACAAAATGATTTATCTTTGTCTATCCTATCCATAATTTCAAAACTTTCTCGAACATAGTTTGAATCTTCCTTAAAGAGATCTTCACATTAATTTAATTCCTCTTCTTGCTCGTGTTCCAAATCTTGTCCTTTAGATTTTTATTCATAAGTAGTCTTGAAATGATTTTCACTTAGGTATCTTATAACATCCATTCTAAAACATTCATCATCTTTACCTTTTGCAGGGTATTTTGTTGATCTTGAAATGTTAAAAGTAATAGTTTGATCATTGACGCGCATTGTTAATTCCCCTACTTGCACATCTATCATTTCTCTTGGTGTGGCTAGGAGATGTCTGCTCAAAATGATAGGTATCTCTTTATCTTCCTCCATATCTAGTAAAATGAAATCAACGAGAAAGATAAATTGAACCACTTTAACTAGGACATCTTCTATAACTCATTTAGGGCATGTTATCGAACGATATGCTAACTGTAGAGTTATAGTAGTAGGGGTCCCAATCTTTTAAATATTGATAATGACATAAGGTTAATGCTTACACCTAAATAACATAAAGCTTTCTCATAAAATCTGTCTCCTATTGCACATGAAATTGTAGAGCTACCAGGATCTTTAAGCTTTTAAGGAAGCTTCTTCAGAACTATCGCACTACACTCATCACTAACTGCAGCTGTCTCATTATCTTCAAACTTCCTTTTTCTGTTAAGAATATCCTTCATAAACTTTATATAGCTTGACATTTGTTCTAAGGCTTCAGCAAATAGAATATTAATTGTAAGCTTCTTAAATATTTCTAAAAAATTTGAAAATTGCTTATCCAACTTATGCTGACAAAGTCTCTAAGGAAATGGAGATGGTGATTTTTCCAAATCAAATTTCAGTGGAGAAATAAGTCTCTCAGAACCCTTTGGAGCATCTTTTTTTATTCTTCAATTTCTTCTCTCTCCACTTCAATTTATTTTTGAACTCGACCTTCCAACTTTTCTTCCACTTCTATGTAGAATGGCTTTTACTTATTTTGGTCTGTTAGATTTGATTCAGTATTGCTAGGAAGTGTTCCTTGGGATCTATTACTTAATGAGTTTGTTATTTTCCCAAGTTAATTCTTGATATTTTAATTGTAGCTTGTTGACTTTGTAATTAATTTCCCATTTGTAACACCACTTATTTTATATACAACTTCTTCTCCTTAAATTGTGTATTACTATTGAAACTTGGAGGATAAATAGAACAATAATTATTATTCCCTTGGTTGTTCCAATTTCCCAATGAGTTTCCTTGGTTGTTCCCCCATTGTTGATTATTACCAGCCGAATTATTATTCCAGCTAAAGTTGGGATGGTTCTTTCAACCTGGGTTATAATAATTGGAATATGGGTTATTTTGCTTATTATTTATGGCATTCAAAGTTTCTAATGATTATTAGAAAGCTACCATTTGGCATAATGAATTCTTTCATTCATGGAAATTGGTTGAGAAAAATTCATTCCAAATTGGTCTAACTTCCTTGAAATTGCAGCAACTTGATTTGCTGACATAATAAATGTATCAGTAGCATGAATATTGGCTACTTTCTTAGGATTTAACATCCTAGAAGGCCATTGAAAATTATTGGTAGCCATTTCTTCAATTAAAGCATATCCATCATGAAATGGTTTTACCATCAATGAACCACCAGCAACGACATCGATAATTGATCTAAGAGATCAAACTAATATATTATAAAATGTTTGAATTATGAAACAATTTGGTATAGCATGGTGTGGACACTTTCTTAAGAGTTCTTTAAATCTTTCCCATGATTCATAAATAGATTCCCTTTCAAACTGATTAAAAGATATAATATCATTTCTAAGCTTTGCAGTTCTTTATGGTGGAAAATATTTAGCAAGAAATTTTTGTGCTAATTCACCTCAAGTTTTGATAGGTTTGGGTGCTAACAAATTCAACCACATCTTAGCTTTATCCTTCAGTGAGAAAAGAAATAACCTAAGTCTTATGGCATCATCTGGTACACCATTGTATTTAAATGTAGCGCACAATTCTAGAAAATTGGCAAGATGTAAATTTGGATCATCTGTTGGTGATCCACCAAACTCATTATTTGATACCATTTAGATAATAGCAGGTTTAAGCTCAAGCAAATAAGCTACTAAAGTAGGTTTTTGAGTACTACAATGAGGTTCATCTACAGTAGGGTTGGCATAATCTCTTAAAGGTCTACACTCTTGATGAATTTCAGCATTTTGATTATTTTGGTCTGCCATTTCTATATTTTTTTTGGATTTTTCAAAATTTATTATTTTTTTTTGGCATTTTTTTTCTAATAGTTCTTTTTAATTCAGAATCGTCGGGCACTAGTTTTTTTGGTTTTTTTATTTTTCTAATAGTTCTTTCTAATTCAGAATGGTAGGGCATTAGTCCTTCAGAATCTGAACTACGCATACACTAACATAAAATAAAATAAAATAAAATAAAATAAAATAAAGATAAGATAACTTAAAGTTTAAATAAGACTTTCTAAAAATAGAAATTTTACTTTCGATTCCCCGGCAAAGGCGCCAAAAACTTGATCCCTAGATACTGCTAATATGTGAAATACAACAATAATTCATATTATATTTCACTTATATTTCCTTATTTTGTGACAAAACAAAAAATTTTATCATGAAGAAAAATAAGAATTTAACTTTTAATTTATATATATTAGGATACTACGCAAATAAATGTATCGTTATCAAGTAATACTTTTTGATAAAGACCTGATATCACAGGGAATTTATACAATATGCACTTTTAGAAAAAAATTTCTATTTTTAAAAAGACAATTACTTAAAACAGAATATATTTTGCAGTAATAAAAATTCAGATATTTTTGGTATTTTTGACATTTTGACAAAACAGTAAATACTTAAAAAGATAAATAGAGTTTTGTAGAAGAAAAACACTTAATAAGAAAAATATCATTCTTTTATCATGAATTAGTAATAAGTATAGGAATTCTATTGTGGAAGTATACAAATTGTGTTGTGCCAAATAGGAGCAATAATATTCTTTACCCTTACTAGAGTTGCTATAAAGAACATTGGCTAATTTAACGTTTGAATAGTTCTAAAAATCGGCTAAGCAGGGAAGATACTAGCTCCAACTTTAGAGTTCCCTTGATTCCCTCCATTTGGGGGCTAACATCCCGTATGAGAACCTAAAACAATAAATAAGTTGGGGGCTTTAACCTATCACTTTAAAGTCCACTAACTCTACACCCTTCAATAAATATTCCCCTATTTATTTGCACTCAATTATATGAACTACATTCTCATTCATACAACCTCATGTGATTCTTTCTAATTTTTGACTGAGACAATACCAACCCAGTTCTTACATGTTCTCATAATAAATTTTAACATCTAGATTGGTCAAATCAAGAAGTAAATGAGGTGCATGAATTTAAATCATCAAACTTCTTCCAACATTAGATATCAATACTCTCCACAATTTCCATCCAAAACTTAATTACTTATCATTTTAAGAAGAAATACAAAGAAAACTACTCAGAATCCATGGAGAAAATAAAACCACAGTTTAGTTTGAAAGTAGAAATCATTATCAAACCAACAACAAGTCTCAATTAAAACCAAAAGTAGTCTCAAAACAAAAAGATAAAAACTTATCTCAAGTCCTCCCCCAAACTCTTGAAGCTCCTTTGATTCTCTTCCCTTTACAATCAATCAAAATAAAATAATAAAAAGGATAAAATAAATGTACAAGTGCTGGCTGAAAATCTCTCTGAACTAACTCCCCAAATGGTGAACTTTCAAAATATTCCAAGTATTTTCAAGACTCTTTTCAAAGTCCTCTCTTATTTTTCTTATAATTTTCCAGGAAGTGCCTTGGAAGCTCTTCAAATTGTGTCCCAATTCAATGTATTTCGCAAAGAGATGCATCCTTTTGTGATAATTATCATCCATGGTGGTGGTTATAACCACCTATTAAGCTAATGGGTGCCTCAAAAACATCTACAAAATTCCCAGAAACTAACTTTTCCCATCTAGTAACTGCCATTGGCGCTTAAGTGCGGGGCCTGTGGCTCTTAGACACGATCTTCTCTGTTTAACTAGTGCTTAAACATAGGATCACGCGCTTAGGCGCCAAAACTCATTTGCACATTTTTCACCTTTTTGCTCCAAATTTGATCATTTTTCACTCCTTTAAGCATTTTTCACCCTTTTTACCTGTATGTGCAAGAAAAAAACAAAAATAATTTCCATTAAAGATCAATATCTCAAAAATAGGTATAAAAATGTGTCTAAACACACTATATATTATAGGTGTATCAGTGAATACTTTTAAAATTAAAAAAGAGAGAAAACGAACGAATACAGAATGACGACTCTGCTAGGGATGTGTTTCTCTCTCCATACTTAGAGTTTTGCTTTTGGGTTTATAGCCTCTCGCCCTAATAAGAGTTTCACACATATTATCATGAGTTGGTTCTCTTCCTTTGAGTCACAATTAAGCCCTTTGGTGAGACCTTGGTTTTCAGTCCATGCATTAGTTGCTAGGGATGGCAACTTGATGCATTCAGTCCCTTTCTCACCCTCTACAGTTCAGTTGCTGCATTATCGCGGACATCGATGTCATTGTACTTTCTGATTGATTTCATAAACAATCCTTTTTTATCATTGTCCCTTTTTCCCTCGTGATGCGAAAGAGCAGGAAGATGAATACGATCGCTACCGCTGGGGGAAGCCTTTCCCTTCTCCCATAGTGTTTTTTGTTCTTCTGAAGGTGTCATACCTTTCAGTTCCTTCGAGCACTTCTATCGGATTACCTTACGTGATTCAAAACCTTCTAATGCATTTGCTCTATGCCCTCGTCCTTCAAAGGAGATTTGTGCATATTGAGTTATTTTCAAGCCCTCTAAGGCATTTTGCTCTGCGCTCGTCCCCTTAAAAGGAGAGTCGTGCATATTACCCTCCACCTTAAAAAAGGAGACGTGCATGTTGAGCCATTCCTACGCCCTTAGAGGCATTTGCTCTGTTTCCTCGCCCTTATATGGGGATTCGTGTATATTAAGCTATTTTTGTTGCAGTTGCTCGCATTGTGCCCTCTTCTCTTGTAAAAAAGATACTGATGATCGATAGCGACACTCTGTAGAACATGACGGTCTTTCTAAACCCGTACCTCTGTGTTCTCACCGATCGCTTTGCCATAGTCAGGTGAATCTTTTATCAGTAGTTGTTTTTCACTACTTTGTCGTTGTGACTTCTATCTTGACTCTCTTTCTGTTCTGATGCATGATCTCGATATTCTTTTTTATATGTAGAGTTTAAGAAGTTTACACCACTACTAGAAGATTTTAATACCCGATAATGACACCAAAAACTTGAACCCAAATAAAGTAAGATTTTAATTTTATTTCGAGGGATTCTACGCAAGTATACGTATCATTATCAAGTAATATAAGGCTTTATGATTAAACCATGAATATCGATCCCACAGAGATCGAGGTTAATCACAATGACTTTCAAGATAAATTCTAGTATATAACAATACGCCCTAGCTTTGAAGGTTGATAAAACTTTGGTTTTGATTTTATCTTACAATTATCACTAAAATACTACAACTACTTCTAAATTAAAGTACTTAGTGAAAATTAGAAAGTGGGATTTTTAATATATTAAAAGTACTCTTCCTCATGCAATGAAAGTAGTGACACGTGTAAAAGTAAAACAAGTAGAGAGAGAGATTGTGATAAATAAGAGTTGTTATAAAGAACATTGGTTAATCTAAAGTTTGAATAATTTTGAAGATAGGCTAGGCAAGGAAGATACTAGCTCTCACTCTACAGTTTTCTCTTATCTCTCTAATTGGATGCTAACATCTCACAACAAAATCTAAAACAATAGACCAAATTACGGGGCTTTAACATGTCACTCTAAGGTTCTCTAACTCTACACCCATCAAAGAATATTTCCTTATTTATTTTCACACTACAATATTGACTACATTCTCATCCATACAAACTTATGTGATTCTACCACAGTTGATTGAGACAATACCATCCCGGAACTTACGTGATCTTAAAACAGATTTTAACATGCAAGTTGATCAAGTTTACATGTAAATAACAAAAAAATTAAAATAATCACAATATGTTCTTACTCTACTCGATTCTATATCCTACACATTCATACTAATTCATTACAAGATGAAAGAGTAAAGAAAACTACTCACTACACATGGAGAAACAACAAGAACTTTTCATGGAACAAGACTTTGAAAACATACAAACAAAGCTCTAAATTTAAATCAAAATACAATGAAAATACTTATTTTTGATAGAAATCAAACTCTCCTTGTATATCAAAAGTGATCTTCTTACAATCCTATCCAAGAACAAAGTGAAAAGAAAAGAAGAAATCTCTCACTCTCTCTTTGTCTCTCACCTTGACACCCCGCTTGGGGCTCATGCCCAAGCTTTCTTCTCTTCTTCTCCAAGTATTCTTCTCCTCTTTCAATTAATTCAAGAGTATAAGAGTTGTTTTAAAAACATTTCCAAGCCTTTTTTTATAATTTCCCAAGAGATGCTTAAGTGTCTCTTCAAAACTGTCCAGATTCAATGAATATTCCAAATGGTGCCTAAAGTGCCTCTTCAAAACTCCATATAACTGCTCAAAATTCTTCAAGAAATTCCCTTTTTTTATTTCCAATGAATTCCCTAAGAGATACACGAAGCACCTCTTCAAAAATTGTCCAAATCCGACGTATATTCTAGGAGATACGTTGAAAACCATCACAGGTGCCTAACAGCCATTTTTGGGCTCTTAAGCACCCCCCTCTATCTGGTGGCACCTAAGAACCATTTTTGGTGCTTAAGCACCTGGCACAGGCAATTAAGTGCCCGGTTTAGGTCACCTTGGCTCTGGTGTGCCCCGGTTCAACCCGATTTGCTTCGGTTTGCTCTGTTTTGGTTCATTTTTGTTACCTTTGCTACAATCACTCCAAATTCTTCAATTTGAAGTACCTACAACCAAAGACACAAGAAAACAAACATTTAAACTGCGATATCATGATAAAATGTAGCATGAAAAATAATACATTTTTATGTGTATCCAAATCCCCCAAACTTAAACATTAATTATCCTCAAGTAATACTATATTTTTAAAAAAATTTATGTAGATTAGAGTTAATGGGTCATCCCTTAGAATTGTTAAAATTTTTTTTATAAAAATGTGATTGTTCAAATTAGAAGAATATCTAGTGAATCAGACTAGCACATGTTCTAAAATATTTATCATCAAACGCAAAAAATTATTTTCCTATCTAGTTTAGAAATATATGCAGATTTTTCAAACTTCGGATCCTATGAACTTTATCTTCAAGACTTAAGAACTCTCTTAAAAATAATTTTTACTAATATAAGTATAAAAAGCAAGCTTAGGATTGTTTTAAGTTCTTTACTCTATAAAGGCTCAAGTGAAACCAATTTTTTATTAGGACTTCTCCTCAAGCTTCTCATCACTTTATTCTTTTTTTTAGGATCTTTTTGAAACATTATTATTATTTTTTTCTTTTCTTTTTTTTTTTGATTGTAAGGATTACTGGATCTAGACAGGTTCTTAAATAATTTTGAATTCTACTATTCTTCTCTATAGTTTAAACTTATTACTTTCCGTCACTTGAAAAGTTGTATATTTAAAAAAAAAACATTCTAAGAGAGCCTTATTGTTTAAAAATAAGAATTCTAAGAATCCTTAATTTTTTAAAAAATACAATTTAGTCCCAAGTTCTCAACTAAATATTCATAACTCTAGGTTCATCCTTTTCACTAAAAATATCAACTAAGTTTTCCTACTCCATTTCTATATTTAACATTTTAACATCATTAAGATGACTTAAAGTAACCCTAAAATTTATTTGTAATAATTTTGAAAACAACTAAGGTTTAAATTTGAAGCATTTTTCTTCCCCCCTTCCCTCTCCCCAAACTTAAGCTGAAACATGTGTATCAATGAAGTCCAAAAATATGCAGTAGGGAAAAACCACTTTTACGATTTACTACATATCCTAAAAAAATATCAACAAATAACACATGGTAGAATATTTCAGTAGAAATTAAATCTACCTCACAATGTTAATCTAATCCAGTCTTACACATCAAACACAGATCAAAGTCCAACATCTCATTATTATCCAATCTAACAGAACAACAATCATAATAAATAGATAACAAAGATAACCATGGGTTGCCTCCAACAAAGCGCTTGTACAACATCAACAACCCGATGTATCCAATTTTTACTCTGGTTGCCCCAACATTAGAATCTCATTTATTTTGTCTGTATACCATGGAATATGCCATTCAAGGATTTTGAATAACTCTTTCTTAGGAGATCTTTTACTAATTTCATCATTCAATTCAAGTTCTTGTGCTTGATTCAAATTTAAAGATATAAAGACTGGTAGTTTAGAAGAATTCCGTAAATAGGTAAGCCTTAAAATTGTATGAGGTACATTCATCTTAAGTTCACGAGATTTTTCAACAGATGGAATTAAAATTTTACTATTTTTAGAAACATCCATCATTTCACACCTCTTCTGAACATGCATACAGTCTTATTTAAACAACATTTTCAACTCATCATAAAAGTCCATTTCTATCTCATCTGTTAACTTACTCTCTTAAATTTCTTGGAAATGGTCTTTACTTAGATAACAAATTTCGTCGATTCAAAAATAATCATCATCTTTTCTCTCAGCTGGATACTTCATAGTCATTAAAATAACAAAAGTGGCTTCATGGTTATTAATATTCATAGTCAACTCTCCTTTTTGTGCATTTATCATAGCTTGTCCAATAATAAGAAAAAGTCTCCCCAAAATAATTAGATTTTATTTATCTTCCTCCATATCTAATACAATAAAGTCCATAGGAAAGATAAATTTATCAACTTTAACAAGCACGTCTTCTATAATCACTTTTGGATAAATGGTAGATCGATCAGCTAACATAAGGGTTACAGTAGTGGGAGAAATATCAGTTAAACCTAACATTCTAAATATTAATCGAGGAATCACATTAATGCTTGATCGTAAATCAGATAAAGCTTTTTCACATAATCTTTCTCCAATTGCATAAGGAACTTTTAAGTTACAAGGATCTTTAAGTTTCTAAGGAAGCTTTTTTTGAAGCATAACGTTACACTCTTCACTTAGTGAAACTGTCTTGTAATCCCAAAACTTCCTTTTTTTGTTTAATATCTCCTTCATAAACTATGCATAACTTAGCATTTTTTCCAAAGCTTCAGCAAAAAGAATATTTATTTATAACTTCTTAAGTACTTCCATGAACTTTAAAAATTGTTTATCCAACTAATGTTGTCTAAGTCTTTGAGGAAATGGAGGTGGTGGTCTTTCTAAATTGATTTTAATTAGAGATATTAATTTTTTCAGATCCTTAGAAACATGTTCTTTAGGTCTTTTAGTTTCTTTTGTTTCTCTCATAACTTCTTTCTCTTTTCTAACCACACCCTTTATCAATCTTCCACTTCTTAGTTGGAAATCATCTATTTGTTTATTATTTTTCTCTTTAGGGTTGATCTCAGTGTTGCTAGGAAGTGTTCCTTGGGGTCTATTACTAAGTGAATTGGAAATTTATCCCAGTTTATCCTCTATGTTTCTAATCGCAGCATTTTGACCTTGCAATTGGATTCCCATTTGCAATACCACTTCTTTTATAAACATCTTCTTATTCTCAAATTGCTGATCATTGTTCGATTTTGATGGATATGAAGGTTTATAGTTTGTGTTCCCCTGATTATTTGAACTTCCATTAGGATTTACATGACTATTTTACCATTATTGGTTTCTACCCCAAATAGTATGATACTAGTTAAAATTAGGATGGTTCCTCCAACCTGAGTTGTAAAAGTTAGAATACAGGTTGTTTATGGTATTTAAAGTTTCATATGATATGTTAGAATCAATCATATGCCCTAATGAACTTTCCTCACTTATTGAAGTGAATTGAGGTTGGTTCATTCTAAGTGGGTCCAACTTCCTTGGTATTGTAGCAACCTGAGATGCAAGAATTGCAAACACATCTGTATCATGAACATTGGCTACCTTTATAGGATTTTCCCTTGCAGAGGGCCATTAAAATTCATTCGTAGCCATTTCTTCAATTAACTCAAAGGCTACATCAAATGGTTTTGACATTAATTATCCACCAGCGGCAGTATCAATTATAGACCAAAGGGATCCTACTAACCCAGTTGTAAAAAGTTTGAATGATTAACCAATCGGGCAGAGCATGGTGTGGACACTTACTTAGGAGTTCCTTAAATCTTTCCCAGGTTTCATACATTGATTCCCCTTTATAGTGACAAAATGAGATAATATTTTTTCTAAGTTTAGTAGTCTTTGAAGGTGGAAAATACTTAACTAAGAATTTCTGAGTTAACTCCTCCAAATTTTTAATGGAACAAGGTGATAGTATAACCACATTTTAGCCTTAACCCTTAGTGAGAAAGAAAAAAAAGCCTTAGTCTAACAACATCGTCTGACATGCCGTTATAATCAAATGAGCACAAAGTTCTATAAAATTCGATAAGTGTAAATAGGGATCCTCTAAAGGAGTTCCCCCAAACTGGTTGTTTTGCACTAGTTGGGTAATCGATGGATTTATTTTGAAACGAGTCAGCTTCTATGATAGGAGTTTGTATACTCGAATGACTTTCAACTTTCGTGGGATTTACATAATCCCTCAATAATGTATGATGATTTTCTAAGTCATTATTTTGAATGTTTTCCATTTTCATTTCTAGTTTTTTAAGTCCTTTCTATTTTTTTAATTTTTTCCTTTTTTTTAACTCAGAATCATAGGACATAAGTCTTACAGATCCTTTGTTTTGCATAAACAATACAACAAATAATGCATTAACAATTAAACAAATAAAATAAAAAATATATTCAACACTATAAAACAGTTTCACAAACACCTTATTTTTCACACAAACAGTTTTTATTTCACAACCCTTTACATATAAAAAACACTTTTCACCCAAAAATAGTTTTTACGACACTATAGTTTCCAAGTATAAGCTTAATTACTTCAACCAAAATTCTCCTAAAAGTCAAGATCAACCGTTGTGATATCCGATAATGGCACCAAAAACTTGATCCCGATACTCTTTTTTATATGTAGAGTTTAAGAATTTGACACCACTACTTGAAGATTTTAATCCCCGGCAATGACACCGAGAACTTGATCCCAAATAAAGTAGGATTTGAATTATATTTCTAGGGATTCTACGCAAGTATATGTATCGTTATCAAGTAATATAAGGCTTTCTGATTAAGCCTCGAATATCGATCCCTTGGAGATCGAGGTTAATCACGACTACTTTTAAGAGAAATTCTAGTTTAAAATAATACGCCCTAGCTTAGAAGGTCGATAAAAGTTTGGTTTTGGCTTTATCCTAAGATTATCACTACAATACCACTTCTACTTCTAAATTAAAAACTTAGTGAAAATCAAAAAGTGGGGTTTTTAACATATTAAAAGTACTCTTCCTCATGCAATGAAAGTAGTAACATAGTAAAAGTAAAACAAGTAGTGAGAAAGATTGTGTCAAATAGGAGAAAATATATTATTTACTCTTACTAGAGATGATATAAAGAACATTGGTTAATCTAAAGTTGGAATAGTTTTGAAGAAGGGTTAGGCAGGGAAGATACTAGCTCTCACTCTAGAGTTCCCTCTTATCCCTCCACTTGAAGGCTAACATCTTGCATCAAAACCTAAAACAATAGGCCAAACTAGGGGGCTTTAGCCTGTCACTATAAAGTCCTCTAATTCTACACCCATCAAAGATTATTTACTTATTTATTTGCTCTCAGCTATATGAACGACATTCTCATCCATACAATCTCATGTGATTATACCACAGTTGATTGAGACAATACCATCCTGGATCTTACATGTTGTCACAACAGATTTTAACATGCAAGTTGATCAAGTTTACATGTAAATAAAGAAAAAAGTTAAATCATCACAATATGTTCTCATTCTACTTGATTCTATATCCTACACATGCATACTAATTCATTACAAGAGGGAAGAGTCAAGAAAACTGCTCACTATACATTGAGAAATAATAAGAACTTTTCATTGAACAAGAATTTGAAAACATACAAATAAAGTTCTAAATTCAAATCAAAATACAATGAAAATACTTATCTCTAATCGAAATCAAGCTCTCTTTGTATAGCAAAAGAAATCTCTTTACAATCGTCTCCAAGAACAAAGTGAAAAGAAATGAATAAATCTCTCACTCTCTCTCTTTCTCTCTCGCCTTGCCACCCCGCTTGGTGCTCCACCCAAGAATTCTTTTCTTCTCCAAGTCTTCTTCTCCTCTTTCAATTAATTCAAAAGTCTAAGATTTTTCTTAAAAATATTTCCAAGCCTTTTTTTATAATTTCCCAAGAGATGCTTAAGTGTCTCTTCAAAACTACACAAATTCAATGAATCTTCCAAATGGTGCCTAAAGTGCCTCTTCAGAAATCCATATAACAACCCCAAATTTTTATATAAAGAACCTTTTCACATTATCAATGAATTCCCCATGAGATGCACGAAGCACCTCTTAAAAAATCATCCAAATCTGACGTATATTCTAGAAGATATGTTAAAAACTGTCACCAGCGCCTAAGCTCCGTTTTTGGGCACTTAAGCGCTATCCTCTCTATTTGGTGGTGCCTAAGCACAATTTTGGGAGATTATGAGCCGGAAACAGGCACTTAAGTGTCCATTTTAGGTCCTCTTGGTTTCGGTGTGCCCCGGTTCAACTTGATTTACTCTGGTTTGCTCTATTTTGGTCCATTTTGGTTCCTTTTGATCCAATCACTCAAAATTCTTAAATTTGATGTACCTACAACAAAAAACACAAGAAAAAATACCATTAAAGTGAAATATAATTATAAAATGAAGCATGATAAATTGTACATTTTTAGGCGTATCAGTGCCCTTGAGGTTCCACCTGTCCCTCGATTAAGCAAAAGGGCCAGGAGGACTAGGAATAGATTGCTATGAATTTAGCAGCTTGTTCTGCATCAGGTCTCTATAAATGTTTTGATTCCAGTTTAGGGGGCATCTTTTGCCTCAAAATTGAGTTGCTCTGCTACTTTCCCGGTTGTGCAGACCACGTCCTAGCTGGATGCTACTTTTAAAAGGGGTTGTGCATGTGACACTTTTTTTTGTTGTAGTAGCTCGTATCAGTGCTACTTTTTCTCCAAGGAAGAGGTTAGTAACAAATGACGATGTGTTACAATGCTCTTTCCTATTTTTTGGCCATTTTTGTAGTCTTTTCGTGTTTTGTGGTTTTCCATCACGCGAATGTTATACTATATACGAGTGTTTGAGTTACATTTTACTATAACGTCCTCTGGCAGTTTGGTATGTCCCCACCATGTCTCTCTTTAGTTCCGGCCCAAGATCATGCTTATATCTTATCGGCTGAGAATCACACTTTTCGTCCTCTAGGGATGTGGACCAGGTCTCTGCCATGACACGTTATGGTTCCAACATGGGATGACGCTGAAATCTCGTCTGCAAAAAATTGTATCTCTCCTCTATCTGGTTGTGCAAACTATTATTCAACCATGATTGTTTAATGGTTCTTACTCCCCAGGATGTGGGCCATGCTCACCATGCAGTCCTTGTTGTTACTACTACCACGAGTTCTCTGACTTAGAAGATCATGGGAGCAGCTTTCTCTTTAAGAGGAAATATTTTTGCCGGTTTGAATACCATCCTAGCCCCCATTATTTTGGGCTTCTCTGAGGTATCGCCTATGCCTATGTTGAGTGAGGTCATCTAGAGGAATAAGAACAGATTGCTGAAATTATGACAGTTGACTCAGTTACAAGTCTTTATACCTGTTAGGACTCTAATTTCCCTTCTATGAGAACTGGGCCCTATTCCTTAAAAGAAGTTTCTTATCCTGATCCTTCAGATGTCCAACCAAACTTCTTTATTCTTCTTATCCTATAGTCTCTAGTAGTAGGAGATTGGGGTCTGCCTGCCATTCCGTTACGAGGTTAGGATATTTACTTTTTGTCGTGTTGGCCATGATACATGCCTAGGTGTTTCATGGGACACTTGGTGAGGTACTTAGTGCTACTGTACCAGTTTTTGTTCCACATTATCATTATGATCCTGTTGGAGTGGCTTTTTCCCTAACTTGATGTGCCTGCTCTTTCCACAAGTCATAAAGAAAGTGTTCTTGCATCCTCTTCATCGTGTTAGATGAATTTGTCCAATGTTGATAAAAGGAGATATAGGGCGCACCCCTGTTGATTCTCTCCTTTTTTTAGGAAAAATGTTGATTGCCTTACTTTGGCAAACACCTGGTGGGTTAGGCAAATTTCTGCCACCACATCTTTTGATATCCTGACGTTGCATGTAGAACGACTTCCTACATTTGATAACGAGGGGTTTACCTGCCTTTGCTTTGAAGAGTGGTTTATCCTACCTCTTTCATTTACTACATACGGCTATGATGGATGTTTTGTACTCTAATTGGGGAACACCCCCAAAATCTCTTATTGATGACATGTTGTATCAATTAGATCTTCTTGCTAGTCCTGATCGATCCATGTTTAGTCATGATACACATCTCCCAGGATGTTTGAGAGTGCCTCATTTGATTTGAGCTAGTATCACTTTTGGCAAGACTCTTGATGAGAGAATTTCATTGCTAAGACCATTCTACATGTCTAAGCATTTGTTATATTCAGTTACTCTAAACCCGACTAGGATTTGCTGCCTCACCTATCCAGAAACTGTTTAACTTTTTTGTCTGTTCTTAGTGAAAGAGCATCATTTCAAAATTGATTCACCTCTACCATATCCAACTTTATGGATGTGTTGTTTGACATGGTTGATTTTTATCACCTTATCGATAGTCATGTTAAACTGATTAGACACCTTGTCCCTATAAATCAGTCCATGACTCATCAGGATACGTCGATATCTGACGCTACCGACTATATATCTCTACTTATCTGACCGAGATATCTCTGATCTCTTGATGCTCCGAATCTAATTTTTTGAGGCCGTCGAGATGCTTCCGAAAGGAATCATGCTCCTTAGTTGGTCTTGTCTTGGGTTCAGCTTTGATTATTTTTGAGGTTTCTAGGATAGATCCTGAGGATAAGCTTGGACCAGATCATGTATGCACCATCTTAGGATTTACAAATTCTCTTGATTTGGGGGATTTAAACTAAGTCTCAATGCCCGAATCTCTTCCTTTAATTAACATTCTTTTTCGGTTACCCATTCTAAATAGGGTCTAAAACTGAGCACCTTTCTATGGATGTGCTAATCTTATTTACTGTAAATGAGTATGGTATGTTCCCTTCTAAGGGATATATGTGGAATCCTCATCCACTACCTCTATACGCTTTATGTGACGACCGTATGGATCCAGCAGTCCTTCCTCAGATATCAATTTGCCTCTTTGTTTATAGACTCTTCACCGACGTGTTTTCACGCTTTATGCATTAACCCTCTAGGACCGGCGAACCTTCCTTTGAAAGAAAGGCTTGCCTTCTTGTGGGCTCTTCACCCATTACCTTTTCACGCTTTGTGTGGTGACTCTCTGAGTTTGGCGGCCCTTCATTTGGAAGAAAGACTTGCCATCTTATGGGCTCTTCACCCACTACCTTTACGCTCAACGTATTGGCCCCCAATGGCCCAGTAGCCCTTCATCTGAAAGTTGAGCTACCCCTCAGATTTATTGTGGCAAATGGATCTTACCCAACGCCCCTATCAATGGGTGATACTGGAAGAGATATTTTTCTTAGCCTCTTTTTCATGTACCCATTATACTTTATGAGGAAAATGAATTTTAAAGTACATGCACTTTGTAATCTAGTTTTTGGAGCAAGAAAGAATGTGCATTTCAATTGTCTCTTCATTATGTGAACTACTTATGGCGATTACCCTGTAGATCACTTAAAGTTCACAAGAGTTTCATGTAGTAGAAATCTATTTTTTCTCTTAATTTCATTGTCAGCTCATATTTTGGGCAAAGTGGAAGTCATATGGGCAGTTTATACTTGGTGCGGCCACCAATCTCTTTAAGAGAAGCTTTGCCTTTCTCTTACCCTGACTTCGTCAATCCACTCTACGTAGGGTCTGAAGACTACTGCTCCCGCTCATCGAGAGTATGGTTGATATACACATCCCATTCATCCTTATGAATGTGGAATACGTGCTTGTTCTACTTGCTTTGAATAAATGCGAGTGAGATCCTTCTATGAATGTGGTTTAGCTCAGAGGCTAAATATTTTTGTGGGTAGACTGTTGTCATAGCCTGACCTCCACCTGTACATTCCCACAGTTTGAGTAATTCAAATTGCTTTGTCAAGAAGAGGCATGTTGCATTGGCTACAACACTCAGCTTACCTAGCTGATCGATGCCTAAGCATAGTACTTTCATACGCGCATCAAAAACTGACCGCCACTTTATATATGCTTAAAAATCTAAGTATTTATTACTGTTGCTAAAAAGAATTACTTCCTCGGCAACTGTACCAAATCCTTAATAATAGTTGATAATTTGATAAATATGGACGAAATAAATATTCAATGATTGTAAAGTCACACTTGTCAACGCAAGTATATGTATCTCTCAAGTAATATGGGGCTCTAATGGAGTCCTAGATATTGATCCCACAGAGAGTAAGATTAGAACTATGAACTAAGATTTTAGAAAAGCAATACTTTAACCACAACAATGAAGTTCAATTTGCTTATCTGTCACTAATAGACAATTGAAATAAATATCTAATTTTAATAATATAAATAACTAATGATACTAATAAAGGTTCAAATGTGATATTCATTATATAGAAAGCATCCTTCTCCTTGTCAAGAAATTATAGTGAATGGATAAACTAAATTAGTTTAAATTATATTGTGCCAAATAGGAGCATACATATTCTTTACCCATTGGTCCAGACATAAAGAACATTGAGTAATCCTACACTTGTTTACTGAATTTGTGGCTAGGCTGGGAGGATACCGACTCTCACTTCGGAGCTCCTACGTTCCCCTCATTTGAGGGCTAACATCTACACTTCAACATCCAAATAATAGGACCGAATTGAGGATTTTAGTCTGTCACTCTAAAATCTCCAATTCTACACCCAATAATTTTATTTCTCTATTTATTTGCACCCAACTTCCAAGGGCTTTGACCTCCCTGAACCTTGGATGTAATCTTCACTTTAGTTGTAAAACTCAACATATTGTAACAAATCAGCCAGATTGAAAGTATTTTAAGATCAAAGTGAAAAGATCATCACAATTTCTTGAATATTTTCATGGCTTCACCAATTCAAATCACCATTTCACAAATCTCAAAATAAGGAGAAGGATAGAGAAAACTACTCAGATCTCATGGGGAAAACACAACAAAACTTTGAATTCATAAATAAAATCAAAGTCATGCAAACTATAACAATAAATAAACTTATTTTTAATTTCTCCCCAAGAAAACTCCTGAAGTTCCTCTGAATCTCTTCCTTTCCTTACAGCTCACAGAATTCCTCTTCGAAGCAGCAAGGAGGAAGAAATCTCTCACTTGCCCTCCACTCTTACAATCTCCCAAAAAATTCATCACAATTTAAACTCTCTAGCAAACTCTCTACACACTAATGGAACCTTTCTAATCTCCAGGACCTCTACACTCCAATTTTTGACCAAAATATTCATTGAAAGTTGTGGATGAGCTTTCTAGAGAGTTGCATAAGAATCCCTTCAAAATTTGTCCTCATCCAAAGCCTGGTTGGACATAACCGCTCAGCTAACCGTCCGCGACCTCGAGGGCACCGTCGGCGAACCTTCTTAATGAATTAATTCTGAAGTCTTAGGAAAATCTCACCGTCAATGGCGTCGATTGCGCCATCGGCAAGGTCGATGGCGCTGTCAGCGCTCTAGTTTAGTTCTTCACATTTTGGTCCTTTTTGCTCCAAATTTGCTCCTTTTGCATCTTTTTGCTCCAATGAACCTATTTCATTATTCCTGCAACAAAAAATCAAAAATACATTTATTTAAAGTGTAATATCATCAAAAATAATATAAAATAGTTATGAAAATCTCAACATATTTTCCTTTGGTAAAAAACCCCTAGTTGGGTCACTTCGTCTGCTGTGTTGACAAAAACCCCTTCTACAGGTTGGGCTAATTTAGTCTCTCTCACATAAGAGCTAATCTACTAGCCTTCGAGGAATCCCCATTTGGGGACAATTTTCTGAGATGAGCCAGTATGTTCATCCAATTTCTGGATCCAGTTACTTTGTGCTATCCTTTTAAAAGGAATTATCATGTAACTTTTTGAGGAGTCCCCAGTGAGGTCTCGCTTAAGAAATTCCTAGCTGGGATATTCCATGAGGGCTAGATCACTCAGTCCACCTAATTTGAGTAATTCACTGCTTTGGAAAAAGGCATGTTGTATCAGTTAGAATGCTCACTTACATAGCTGATACATGCCTAATTGAGATCCTCAATGCCCGATCAGATTGTGTTGCTTTCCTCGATAAAGACTACCTTGCTTTTTTTAGAGGAAATCACTAGTGATGTTTATGCTTAGCCATGGTTTATTAAAAACCTCCTGAGGTTTGGCATCTATGCATCCAACTCTCCTCAATACCTCTATGATATTTTGACATATTTGGTTGACTTTGCTCGCCATCTCGAAGTGTGCCACATTAATTCGAGCACCATGTAGCCTCCATTATTCCATGCAAAAGATGAGTATTTTTATGCCCACAGAAAAGAATCCCTCACAAGGGACATATGGAATTCCTAGAGAGGGATCACCTGAAATCCCTACTAAGGGTCACTTCACTGAGATCATGCATAAGTGTTCTAAGGTTAAATCAATCTATGCATCTAAAAATTTTTTTTATGCCTCTTCTGATTGGTTTGATTTTGTTCACCACATCAGAATGAGATGTTTAAATCCCCATGAAGCATTTGCAGAACCTTTAAGGTATCCCCAACGAGAGTTTTCCGTGAGTACGTTTGAGATCGCCTCTTCAGTGATTCCTTCATCATGGTTGATCTTACTCACCATGTTTAGTTGCACATCACACTAATCTGAGCTCCATGCTAGCTCGATTAGTCCATGCTTAAGTTAGGTATTCTTACATCGACAAAACTCCCAAGCAAGTGTTATATCGCTAGTGCTGTTGAAGCACCCCAGTGGTTTGACCATTCTAGGTCATATAACCCCGTTGTTTTTCTCAACTACCTCGATTAGTTCTATCCACCATGTTGAGTGTCATGTTGTATCCACCTAAATGGCTGATTCATGGATCCCCAGTGAAAGTTGCTTTGCTAGTGCTCATAGGTGCCCTCTTATGGTTAGACAATTTTGGTCTTGTAACTATTACTTTGTCTGGATCATTTTGGTTGGCCTTGTCCATTCCATCGAACAACATGTTGTATCGGCTTTACTACTTATTCATGTTTTGTCGTAACACTTAGATGTTTGACTACACTATGAGCATGTTACGTTAGGCTATTTGGTCATGTACTCGCTCGCTTGATGCAGGGTCATGATACATATCTCCTGTACCATTTTACATGTTTAGGCAGGTTACCCACCTCCTATCCTACTTGGTAGTTGACTTTACTGACGCTATTCACCATGTCAGGTTGCATGTTGAACTAATCCTAGCTCTATGCTAGTCCGATTAGTCCATGCCTCAGCCGAGAGTTACCCCACCCAAGTCTGCAAGGAGCTATGAGGTTGGATCTCTTTGTTCATCCGACCCGCTTTAGCACCGTGTTCAACTTGGTTTATTTTCATCACCTTGTCAAGGAACACCCCCTATTGGTTAGGACAACTTCAGATGGTCAACTGATCCATATTCGATCATGATATTTTGATATCCAATGATAACTTGATGTTACATACGGTTGAGGACCGCTCTGCTCGGCCTCCATCTTTGATTGCTAGACTGCTTTGCTCAGCTAGCGTTTAACACCTCTCAAACCATAAAAAAGTTCTAGTCAGTTCTTTCATGAGGGAGTATCATCTCATGACAACCCTTTGGCTACTAGTCACCTCCTACGATGTGCCTCAAGCCCTACGACCTTTGAGTATGCTATGTTATGAGGACATCTTGTCTTTCGACATTTTTTGCTTTGTAGCCACCTGCTTTAATCCTTCTTGGACCATATGATGTTCTAGTCGGTCCTTTTGTAAGATCATCTCGTCGTTTGATGTATCAGCTTTTTTGCTTGGCTCCTTAGCAAACCAACCTACTTCATAAAGAGTAACATAAGACCCGATGACAGTCCTCACTAATGTAGTGTAGATATTTGAGGATTTAATCTCTCACCTGAATTGATCATGCCTCTATGGCCCTTGAACCATTGGGACACGTCATGCCTCTATGACCCTTGAACCAGATAGCTTTATTGCTCGGCTCCCTAGCCAAGCTTCACTACCTCTCAGATGATGATATGAGACTCTTAGCTTTCATCACTGACATAGTGCGGGTGTTGAGGTATGCACCTAGATCAATTTGTATTAGGGATCAGAGTCTTTTGCCTCTCCTTCCTAACTAATCAATGCAGACTAGTACTTATATGTGAAGTAAGTTCTGCTCTGGCATTCCTTCTCAATCTAGTTAACCTGCTACCACTTAATGTGTGATGTGAAGCCTGACACTCCTCATTAAGGTAACAGGCGGCTCCCTAGCCAACCTGCCTTCTCCTCATGTGCGACACATAGCCTGATGGTTCTCATCGATGATGTGGGCATTTGAGGCTTTAACCCCTCAATGTTGTGTGGTCATGCCCTTGCGGCCCCTAAACCACCGGGTTGAGTCACATTTCTAAGACCTCTGAACTCACAGCAAAGTCACACCTCTATGGCCTCTAAACTTGTTTTTTTGGTTACATCTCTACGCCATCTGAACCATAATGTTGGGTCAACTACTTTGACCATTGAAGTCATTTGTAGGTAATGTTTCTACGACTCTTGAACCTACCGGGCGTGGTCATGCCTCTATGGCCTCTAAATCACTTTTGTGATTCATGCCTTTATGGCCTCTGAACTCATTCATAGGTAATGCAACCACCACTCCTGAACATATCGGGTGTGGTCATGCCTCTATGTCCTCTGAGCCACTTTTGTGGGTCATGCTTCTACGGCCTCTGAACCTGTTGTCAGGATGGATATAAGTGTATTTGGCTTTTGTAGCTTTTGCTTCCTAGGGTACATGGCTCTTTTTTGATTGCTTAGGTCGTGTAGCTTCATTACCAATCTGGGCTTGGTAAAAAATTGAGCATCTTCCAACAAGTGCACTATGCCTTGACTCTGCAACACACTTGTTGTGGGTCCTTTGTTGGCATCAATTTTTGATATCACTACTGTAGGGTGTCCACTTGCATGACTCAAAATTGTTTACGGCCTGTCTGCATTCATCCGGTAGTTTAGACACTCACCCAGGACCTTTCAGCATGTGTTGAGGGGCATGTAGCCTCGGTCATTTTGCGAGACTTTAGTTTTAGCATAGGCAAAGGNAAGCTTCACTACCTCTCAGATGATGATATGAGACTCTTAGCTTTCATCATTGACATAGTGCGGGTGTTGAGGTGTGCACCTAGATCAATTTGTAGTAGGGATCAGAGTCTTTTGCCTCTCCTTCCTAACTAATCAATGCGGACTAGTACTCAGATGTGAAGTAAGTTCTGCTCTGGCATTCCTTCTCAATCTAATCAACCTACTGCAACTTAATGTGTGATGTGAAGCCTGACACTCCTCATTAAGGTAACTGGTGGCTCCCTAGCCAACCTGCCTTCTCCTCATGTGCGACACATAGCCTGATGGTTCTCATCGATGATGTGGGCATTTGAGGCTTTAACCCCTCAGTGTTGCGTGGTCATGCCCCTGCGGCCCCTAAACTGCCGGGTTGAGTCACATTTCTATGACCTCTGAACTCACTGCAAAGTGACACCTCTATGGCCTCTAAACTTGTTTTTGTGGTTACATCTCTACGCCCTCCGAACCATAATGTTGGGTCACACCACTTTGACCACTGAAGCCATAGGTAATGTTTCTAAGACCCCTGAACCTACCAGGCGTGGTCATGCCTCTACGACCTCTATATCACTTTTGTGATTCATGCCTTTACGGCCTCTGAACTCATTCATAGGTAATGCAACCACCACTCCTGAACATATCGGGCGTGGTCATGCCTCTACGTACTCTGAGCCACTTTTATGGGTCATGCTTCTACGACCTCTGAACCCATTGTCAGGATGGATATAAGTGGATTTGGCTTTTGTAGCTTTTCCTTCCTAAGGTACATGACTCTTTTTTGATTGCTTAGGTCGTGTAGCTTCATTACCAACTTGGGCTTGGTCAAAAATTCAGCATCTTCCAACAAGTGCACTATGCCTTGACTCTGCAACACACTTGTTGGGGGTCCTTTGTTGGCATCAATTTTTGATGTCACTACTGTAGGGTGTCCACTTGCATGACTCGAAATTGTTTACGGCCTGTCTGCAACCATCCAGTAGTTTAGACACTCACCCAGGACCTTTCAGCATGTGTTGAGGGGCATGTAGCCTCGGTCATTTTGCGAGACTTTAGTTTTAGCATAG
>NEWO01001197.1:108891-125116 GCA_003013225.1 Phalaenopsis aphrodite
TTTCATTTTAGAAAAGCAATAGTTACAAGGTTGGTGGAAAAATAAACTATAATACATAAAATTGCAACTGCTTATCATCCCCGAACTAGTGGTTTTGCAAAAGTATCTAATCGTGAAATTAAGAGAATTTTGAAAAAGGGTGTTAATCCCAGTAAAATGGAATATATTAAAAGGGAATTTGAATGAGCTTGAAGAAATTTAAAGGAACTTAATTTTAATTTAAAAAATTTTGGTGAGAAAAGATTTTTTAATTGAATGAGCTTGAAAAAATTAGGAATGAATCTTATGATAATGAGAGGATTTATAAAGAAAAGATGAAAGATCGGAAGATAATAAAAAGAGAATTTGAACTTATATAGGAATTTTTATTATACAATACAAGATTGAAATTATTTTCTGGGAAACTGAAGTCTAGGTAGAAACGGTCATTCAGAGTTATAAAAGTCTATCCTTATAGAGCAGTTAATATTGAAGATCCCAAGACTGGAAGGATATTTAAAGTGAATGAACAAAGATTGAGACCATGTTTTTATGGTCAAAGACCAGCTTTTAAAGAACTATAATATTGGGCCACCAAGAATGGGACTGGGAATGTCGGGCTGACAACATTAAACCAATCGCTTTGTGGGAGGCATCCCATATGAATCGTTATTTAGTTTGCTTTCGAGTTTTTTGTTTGTTTGAAATATTTTATGTATTTATGTTTAGGTCTTTATGAAGTCCGTGTATTTGAGAAAAATATTTAGAAACATCTTGATATGGCTAATTTTGTGGAAAAATTAGAATTTATTGGATCAAAATCAAAATAATACAATTTTTGGAGCTGGTGCATGATGCTTCAAATTCCAGAGAGCTGGTGCATGATGTGTCGTGGCAACTAAAATGACTTAAACATTTCAAAAGGCAATTTTTGGTAGTTTTTGGTAGCTTCTTCTCCTTATAACTCCTAAAAACCAAAACTTAAGTCTATAGTCTATTTTAAGGAGGGAAACAAAGGAAAAACCACTAGATTTCAAGTCCAATGGCAACCCACTCCAAAAATACTACAAAAATTGGAATTTTCAATCGAAGAAAGTTTGTTAGTTTTGATGTCTAGAAATTACATGATCAAGTTCTAGTGAAGAATAGGACAATCAAAGAAAGAGGATTTGTGAATTGAGGATTCAAGACACTGAATACTTGAGTGAACAAAACAATTACGTATAGGAACCGAGAAATGATTTTCTACACTACTGCAGCTCTACTCATCGCTGTGGTGAAAGAGCTTTATGAAAATCTTCATGAGATCAACCAAGGAACAGTCTATGGGTAAGGCAGGTTTGTGCAGTTCACTACTTCAGGAATAAACAAGATGTTTATGATTGAGAATGTGCCTATCTACCATTATGCAAATTTTACCCCTACGAGAGACAATATGAATGAACTCTACCGATACCTTACGAATGAAGATGCGAATTGGGAGGTCAGAGATGATGGAATGTAAGTTTTTCCATATCATTTTTAAATCTTGTTTTAACCCATGACAGTTCTTTTTTGCTTCGAAAATACTGCCCACCATGAAGATTAAGGTAACGAACGAGAGCGTTATTTTAAATTATTGTATTCAAATTGGAAAACTTGTTGATATTGAAGCCATAATTGTAAAATTGGTTTTGGGTTTGATTGTGAAGGGATCTGTAACTAGACTTGGACATCCATCCACTATTTTTCTACTGTGCAGCCACTCGTAAGTACCTTATGAAAGTTGGGAAAAGTGCTTCTTCCTTAAAAGCTATAGATCTTGAAGTCTATTACAACTGTATTGCAATGGGAGATAAAAATGATATGAATGTGTTGATGGATCAAGAATCTCAGAATTCATCACCTTTTCAACCTTACTAAAATTCGAATGCACTTTTGAAGAGAATCAGGGAGATAGAGAAAGAGGTGCAGAATCTTATTCATGTGATTGGGAATATTTCTGAAATTCTGGATTGTCTATATTGGAGACTAAAGGAACATTTTGAACATACTAGGCATATTGAAGATGGTTTGGTACATATGTCAAAGAAATATTTTTGGATTGGAAAGGATTCAACTGATGAGTTTCCATATTGACTCTTCTATAATATGTATGTGCACTACAAATTGATGGGAGATAACTTGGAGGACGAGAGTGAAGAAGATGTTTGAACTTAATTTATGTAGGAAACATTTTGTTCAGTACTGCTTGTGTTATTTTGTTAAGTTGGATTGCATTTCCTTTCTATTGTTGCACTATCTATGTTTATGCTTTGTATTTTCTTATTTACATTTCAGTGTTAGGATGTTGGTTTGCTTTAAAACATTGAATTTGATGTTTATTGGCTTTAATATTGTTAGTTTGTAATAGCGCAAATTTTTTATACATATAAATATGAGTTTTGTGTTGTTTGTGAAAGTTTGGGGTTAGAGTGATGTTTTTGTTTGCTTAAAAATGTTCATTTGAGTTAATTAGAGGTTGACGTAAGACAATATGGAGTAGATTTTCATAGAAACCAATTTACAGAGCGCTGGCACTTGATGTGCCAGATTTGGCGCATGATGTGCCAAAGACCATAACATGCCAAATTGCCTAAAAAAACCACAAAATTGCAGGAATAAGCTCAATTCTCACAGCTTGGGTCATCTTCTACCTCTAAACCTTGACCTAGGGCTTCTTATTAAGGATGGTAGAGAAGATTTTGGACGTCAAAAATAATAAATTTCATCTTTTCTTGGTAATATATCACTTTAACTTAGAAATTTTTAATTTTCACCATGGATTTTTTCTATAATATGGAAGATCCAAAATTTGGAACTTTTGATGAAAAAGCTTGAAAAGAACTCATGGTTAAAAGTTTCTTACCAATTAATCTTGCTTGAGGAGTTGGATTTTTTATTTAGTAATTTATTTAAAATTTATTTGGATTTTCATAGAATTTCCAATGGCTCCCTCAGTTAAGAGAGGAAGGCCATCCGAAGATTTTCATTCACAAAGATTCATTAACTTCAAGGGCCAACATAATTACAAAACTCAAATGAAAACTGAAAGATTGATCCAAGTACAGGCATTTGCAAACCCAGGTGGCGAGATCAAAAGGTTGATCCTTACTATAAATTGGTAAAGATTCTTTTATTTTACTTCAGTAGCGATTGTCCCTATGATTTGGGAGTTATACGCTAACCTGATGTTCACTACTGGTGACCACATACTGGTTAGAGGTAAACAAGTTGAATTTTCTGCTGAAACGATCAAAGCTTTTTATGGACTGAAGAATGTCTTTTTTGATGAATACACTGCATTCGTGTTGACTGATTCATCACTAGATGAGGCACTTTCCTTTTTTACTAATGGAAGAGGAGAGTGAAAGATTAACATAACAAGATAGTTAACTTCCTCGCTTCTATGTTGATTATCTAGTTAGAGGTATGACATCACTTTATTTTTGCTAGATTATTGCCAACAAATCATCTTGCCAATGTTACAAAAGATAGAGTTGTGTTGAACTATTGCATTTAGAACATGAAACCAATAAATGTTGGTGAACTTATAGTTCATCATGCTCGAAGTATAGTTAGTAGCACTATAACTAGTGGTTTAGTATACCATGCTCTGATTTTTACTTTATTTGAACAATCAGGAGTAGAGTCCCATAAAAATGAAGAAAGATTACAACCACAGAATCCTATTGGGAGGCATATGATTCAATTAGTTGATTCGTTTGTTGAATCTAAAGGGAGAATAAGGGATAGACCCTCTACATTAGTTGCGGGAGCATCTACTTCTTTCCTTGCATCATTAGAAAACATTATGGACCAACTCATGATTCTAAAAATGGATATAATTAATATTCAAGGTCAGTTGGGAGAGATTGGAGCAAGAAATGCTTATAATGATGAATATCAGCAGAGGAGAGTTCAACATGACGTTGATTTTGAGAATGTTATGGTGAGACATCTTAGGGGAGAGCCCGATGTGGAATTTTCTCCTTGCCCCAGTTTCACTCTCTATGCTCCTATTTAGGATGAATATAAGGAAGAAGAAGAAGATGATGACGATGATGAGGAGGAAGGAGACGAAGACGAATACTTTTGTAAGTCAAGTGTTAGTTTATTTTTTATGTTTGTTTGTTATTTGTAGTTGAAATGTGTCATATTTTCATTTAAGAACTGTTGTAGTAAGAACATTCATGTTGTCTTCTAGACACAATTGTAATTTTAACTGTAGACTTTTCCATTTCTACATTTTTAGTATTTTCAGCTTTGTTCTTCAGTTTTTGTGTTTCTGTTCTTGGCATGTTCTTTAGAATATATTATGTTTCATTTAATGCTTTAAAGCCTGTATGTTTTAAAGTTAGTACCTGCAGTATACCAGAGTCCAGTTTAACAATCAGAAATCCTCTACAGGTCAGTTTTTATTTTCATGCATTTACTGTTTTGTTTCACCTACTACAATTTTGTACTAAAACATTTTAAAATTAATTAATAATTTAAGTTAGGAGTGAATAAAGATTTCTTTTGATAAAAAGTAAAGTAAATTTTATTTGTCCTTAAATTACTTTATTTTTAAAATTAATTTAAAATGACCTAAGATATTCAGATTTAACTTTAAATGACTATACTTGTTTTTATAAATATTGTGGTAAATTTAGGTAAAAGTTTTAAATAATGATGGTCAATTCTAGGATCTTTTAAATAATAAAGATATTATGTATGATAGGATAAGACTACAATTTTCTATTTAAATTAAAGGAAATTGAATTTTTGAAGTACAAAGAATTTAGAGTTTCATTTAAGAAGAAAAGAATGAGACTTTATGAATATTCATAAACTAATATGAATTTATAAAGTGAAGAAATGTATGGAGTTTTGACTTCAAGAAGTAGATAGTTAAGTTCAAAACTATTAAAGGCTATCCAGATATCATAGCCCTCACATAAAAATAGAAAAATAAATAGAGAAGAAAGAATTGAAAAGATCGTAAAAAAAATGAAAGAGAAAATAAAAGAAAAGAAAAGAAAAATAAGTGAGGAGAAGCTTGAGAAGATGTCTAATAAAAAATTGGCTTCACTTGAATTAACTTAAGGAAGGAGCTTTATTACCTTTTCTAAACTTGTATCAGAGTATTATTAACAATTCTAGTAAATTCTTCATGAAGTCCTTTTTTCATATGAATATTATAAATGTCTTTAATATGACAAATTGCAACTTTTCTTGAAATGAATAGAGATTCATAAATCTTAAATTTGATTACTATGTATTCCTGAACATAGAATTTGAATCTAAGTTATTAAAGGTTTTTCTTAAATTTTGCTATTTTATTTATTAAACTAAAGTATTGAAGTTATAAGTAAATCTCTATCCTAAGTCATATGTTTTTATGTACTAAAAGTGCCACTTGAGGACAAGTAACATTAAAGTTTGGGGGATAATATACTATTTTAAGTACATATTTAACGCTTATTTTTTGTGATATTGAAATTTAAAGAAGGATGTTTTCATGTTTTTATTGTAGGTATATCATTTTTAGGCATTTGGAGAAAAAAAGGAAAAAAAGGAAGAAATTTGAAGCTAAAAGAACGAATTTTGGAATACAGAGACTTGGTGCATGATGAGCCAGAGATGACTTTTGCGGATTAAAGTTGTTCAAGAAAAACATTTTGCACAAATTTTGAAGGGACGCTTGTTCTACACACTTATTGGAGTAATTTAATCCATCTACACACTTCATAAGGTTCTTGTATGAAGGGATATGTCTCTTGGATCAAACGACACATCTTTTGAATTCAAAAGAGTTGATTTTTTAGTGAATTTTGAATTCCTTTTAAATGGAGGCAGCCCAAAATAAAATACGAAGACTTCAAGGAGTTTAAGGGGGACGAAACAAATAAGTAATTAGGGGTGGCATGAAAGACAAGGAGAAGAAAAAAGGAGATTTTCTTCAAGGGTTGTAAGAGGAGAGGGAAGGTGAGAGGTTTTTTCTTCATTACACTTATAACAGAGAATTGAGTGTGTTTGTAAGAAGAGAATGACTTGGAGAGAACTTTTAGAGATTTTCTTTGGAAGGTTTAAGAGATTAGTTGTGTCTTTTATTTCTTTTGTTTTGCAAACTTATTTTTCTTTATGAAATTTGTATTTTGTCGTATCTTTCTCATGAATTCTAAGTAGTCTTCTTTATCCTTCTGCTTACTTTGAGATATGTTTTTTTTGTAAAATATTGATTTTTTTTCTTATATTTTAAATGTTCATAATTTGTGATGATTTGAATGTGATCTTCATTTACTTTTCGATTTAGCCAATTGAAATGTTAAAACATATTGAGAAACATATGTTCTGAAAAGGTCTATGATTTGTACAACTGAGGGAGAATCACTTTTAATTTCATGGGAGAGTATGTAATTAATTGAAATGAGTGCAAATAAATGGGGAAATATACTTTGTTGGATGCAGAATTGAAGATTTTAAGGTAATAGATTACGCTCCCCAATTTGGTCCAGTTAATTAAAAACTAATGCGAGATTGTTAGCCCGTAGGGGAGGCAGTAGTGGGAGCTCTGGAGTGGCAACCAGTATTCTCCCACCCTAACCACAAAATTAGAGACAAAACTCTGGACTAGTCAATGTTCTTTATAGCACTCGGAAGAGGGTAAAGAGTAGGATTGCTCCACTTTGGAACAAAATAGTTTTTATATATGTTTTCAAATGATTTTAATTTCTTCACAATTCTTATACTCATTGTAAAGGGGAAGGAGGCTTTCTTAAATTTTGAATTTTTAGTCAACAAAAACTTTGTTTAGATTTTGTAATTTTACTTTTGAAATTTTAGTTTTCAGTTAGTTAACTCTGTATTTCAACAACATTGTATATAACATTCACTTTAGTAGTTAATATTCAAACTTCAAAATTTACTTTTAATTTTGTAATTTTAAATTTTATAATAATTTTAAGAATTTACTTATAGGTTTTTCCAACTTCTTTGTGGGATTGAAAAGAAGGACTCCATTAGAGCCCTTTATTACTTGAGTGATATGTATAATTGCATTGATTTTAAAGGAGATTTGACAGTTTAAAAAGAGTTTTAAAGATAAACTATTTTCATAAAAAAGAAATTTTATTTGGATTATTTTGCATATTTTGATATGTCTGTCGTGTGTATTTTGTAATATTGAAAAATGTTTGCAAAATTTACACACGAAATCTATCTGCATCATATGCTACCTGCAAATTGTATTCCATGTAGCTGCATCATCAATATTTACGAAAAAGGAGATTGTATACCTCCCCACATCGATCATCATGACTTTGTCAGACTATTCTGAACAATTTCATTTATGAGCAACAACATCATCCAGTTTGGGAGGGAGATAGACATCGTCAATCTTGAGAGCTTCGAGGATCAGTTGAGATTCCACTACGAGTCAGATCAGTAATGATTTTGAAAGAAAATGAAGCAAACATGTCCAAGCATCACATCCTTGGAGTGCCATGCCGGAGAGTCTCAGTCACATTATGAAGAATGGACGACAGCAAACATGAAAAATTTCATTCACGAGACATGAGAAAGCTGTACCTCTAAGTATACATGAAAGGACTCCCATCTTGAAGTGTGGCTTAAAAGGTTAGCTGGATCATAAGCTTGTCTCAGGGGATATATAGGAAGCTGTTACTGTGTTAGAGCAAAAAGGATGTGAAGTGTATTACTACAATTTCTAAATGGATATACTCAGAGTGTTGTTTTGGGCAGTTTCAGCATGTGATCAGTTGTACTACATGTTTGGAAAGAATTTACAAAGTTTTTGAACTTCAACCTATTTTTTGAGTTTCCTTTCGGTGTGATTAATGATAAGCGGCATGACCACACGATGGTCCTAAATTATAATAAACCAAAAATGAGAGAAAGAAAGTTTAATGAAATAAGTAAAATCTAAAACTAAAAAAATTAATTAAAAAAAATTCAGATTTAAAAATACCCTGGTAATAAAAAATATGTAAAAAAATGATAAAAATGATAACCAAATTATCAACGTCTCTCTCACATTGTGCATTCTTCACACACATTCCACATTCTCCGTGCTTCACAAAATCCTCCATAATTTCTGCAATTACCACAGCCTCCTCTATAACTCAGATTGTAGACAACTGTTTTACTTCCTCAAACTTGTAGGCCATCGTCCTAGTCTAGCCTAGCACTTGAGATTGTAAACCTCTTACTTACTCGGGATTGAAGGCCTCTGTCTACTCCGACCTCGGCACTCGGGATTGTAGAACTCTGTTCTACTCTCTCAGGATTGTCTTCCTCCGTCGTACTCCCATCTCACCACTCAAAATTGAAGACCTCCATTCTAGTCCCTCAAGATTATAGTCCTTCGTCCTACTCCCACATCAGCACTTGGGATTGAAGACCTTTATTTTACTCCCTCAAGATTGTAGGCCTTTGTCCTACTCCCTCACAAGCACATGGGATTGCAAACCTCCATTCTACTTCGTCGAAATAGGCCTCTGTCCTACTCCCTCCTTTGCACTAGGGATTATAGAACTCCATTCTAAATCATCGGGATTGTAGGCCTCTGTCCTACTCCCACCTCAACACTCATGAATGTAGACCTCCATTCTATACCCTCAGAATTATTGGCCTCCATCCAACTCTCACTTCAGCACTTGGGAGTGTAGACCTTTTTTGTACACCTCGATATTGTACGCCTCCATTCTACTCCCACCTCAATACACAAGATTGTAGGCCTATGTTCTACTCCCTCATGATTGTATGCCTTTGTTTTACTCCCATTTCAGCACTCAAAATTGTAGACGAACGTTGTAATCCCATCTCAGCACTAGGGATCGTAGACCCCCGTCTTACTCCCTCAGGATTTTAGGCCTCTATCATACTCCCACCTCAGCACTTAGGATCATATACCTCCATTCTACTCCCTCAAGATTGTAGATCTCCATCCTACTTTCACCTTAGCACTCAGAACTATAGAACTCCGTTCCACTACCACAACATTGTAGGCCTTCCTCCTCCTTCCTCCTCAACACTTGGGATTGTAGACCTCCGTTCAAATACCTCAAGATAGGTCTTAGTCCTACTCTCTTTCTATCATCTCTTAATTTGGATTTTAGTCCCCAAGCTTTCCTTTCTAGTGTGACATTCTTAGCACTTGTCATTATCTCTTGGGTTGAATGTGAGTAGCAGAGCTTTCCTTCTCCATTCTTCTTGATCTGGTCCCTTCAAACATCCTTAATTCTTAAAATTTTCTTGAAATCAAATTTAAATTGACTTCAACTAAAATTAAAATCTTTTGTTTAAAATCAAATCAAATCTTCATCACGACCATCGATATCTTAGACGGTTGTCTCAAGAAGTCCACCTTCTGATTTCTAAGAGGGAGTCCCTGTCTACTTCCTAGCGAAAACCTTTCCATTTTCTTTCTCCTCTACTTTGAACATGTGGCTTAGGTATTTGTGTTGGTTTTCTTATCTCTTCCGTTAACACCAACATGTGTGGTGTGCTTGCCCAACACACCACACCTACGGGTGTCCATTGGTTGACCTCATTTTTGGTTGAGGTCTAGTCTCTTACTTAGAAGCCTTAATTCTAACCATAGGAGACTATACTAGAAGACTAGTCATGGAAACTAACACAGCGATTTGTATATGCAAATATTTATGAAGTTAACACCACTTAACGATGCCAAAAACTCGATGCAGACGGATTTATAATAAATATGCAATATAATCATAACAAAACTCTTTTTATAGATATAATTTATTCTTTAGAAAATCTTTTTAAATTGCCAAATCTCTCCAAAATATCAATGAAAGTATACGTATTGTTCAAGTAATAAAAGGCTCTAATGAAGTCTTAGATATCGATCCCACACGGAAGTTGAAAAATCCAAAAGTAATTTATGAAAATTAATTTTCAAAAAAAATGAAAAAAAAAGTAAAGCACAAAATTTGAAAATTGACAGCTCAGGTGAATGTTAATTACAATGCAGATGTAAGATTACATATGTTAAAATAAACTAAATACTAAACTGTCAAAGTAAAATTGCGAAAATTAAACAAAGTTTTTGTTGAGATGAAAAGTTCAAATTTTAAGAAAGCATCCTTCCCCTTTATAATGAGTATATGGTTTGTGAAGAAATTAAAATCATTTGAAAACATATATAGAAACTATTTTGTGCCAAATAGGAGCAATCCTATTCTTTACTCTCTTCAGAGTACTATAAAGAACATTGACTAATCCAGATTAAGGTCCCTAATTCTGTGGTTAGGCTAGAAGATACCAGCTGACATTCTAAAGCTCCCACTACTCCCTACCCTGAGGGTTAAAAATCTTACATTAGTTTTCAATCAACTGAACCAAATCGGGGGTTTTAATTTATCACCTTAAAATCTCTCATTTTGCATCCAACAACAGTATATTTACCTATTTATTTGCACACAATCCCATGGATGACATAGTCTCCCACGAAATCAAATGTGATTCTCCCCATGTTGTAGAAATCATATCTCATTTAAGAACATATTTCTCTCAACAAGTTTTAACATTTCAATTGGCCAGATCGAAAAGTAAATGAAGATCGAAGTTCAAATCATCACTAATTATTATCATTTAAAATCGTAGAAAAAAAAATCTATTCTTCATAAAATCATATCTGTAAAGTAGGGAGAAAGATAAAAAAGACTACTCAGAATTCATGAGAATGATACAATAAAACATGAATTTCATAAATAAAAACAAGTTTACAAAACAAAAAAAATAAAAATACTAGTTATCTCAAAATCCTTTCCAAAAAAATCCATAGAAGTTCTCTCCATGCCTTTCTCTTTTTATAATCACTCCCAATTCTCTCTTAGAAATTTAATGAAGAAGAAATCGCTTACCTTCCCTCTCCTCTTACAAACATAGAAGAAAATCTACTCTTCTCTCTCTCTAACTCTCACACCACACCCTCAAAAGCCTCTTCTTTGACTCGCCCTTTAGCCTCTTCAAGTCTTCCTCTCCTTTGGAAAAGAATTTAAAATTCCCTCCAAAAATTCCTCCAAAAGTCAACTTTTTGAATTTAAAAGATGTGTAATTTGATCCAAGAGTCATATCCCTTCATAAAAGAACCTTCCAAAATGTCTAGATGCTTTAAATTACTCTAAGATGTGTGTAAAACAAGTGCCACTTTAAAAATTTGCGCGAAATTTGTCTCGAACTGCCTTAATTTAAAAAATTCATCTCTGAAGCATCATGCGCCAGCTCTCTGGATTTTGGGGCTTGATGCACTAGAATGCAAAATCGTCTTTGTTTGCTCCAAATTTCATCCTTTTTGCCATTTTTACTTTAAATGCCTAAAAACTATATAACTGCAACAAAAACACAAAAATACCTTTATTGAAATTGCAATATCATAAAAAATAATTACTTAAAACAGTATATTATTTTGGTGTATCAAAATCCCCCAAACTTAAATGTTACTTATCCTCAAGTGACTTTTATTACGTAAAAGTATATGGCTTAGGATAGAGATTAACTTATAACTTTTATACTTTAGTGTAATAAATAGAATAACAAAATTTTAGAAAAAGCCTTTAATAACTTAGATTCAAGTTCTAAGTCTAAGAATACTTAATAATCAAATTGACGATTTCTGAACCTCTATTCATTTCAAAAAAATTACAATTCATCATATTAAGGACATTTAGAACATTTATATGAAAAATAACTTCATGAAAACTTTACTAGGAATGATATTAATACTCTTAGAAAATGTAATAAAGCTCCTTCCTTAAGTTGATTCAAGTGAAGCCAATTTTTTATTAGGCATCTCCTCAAGCTACTCCTCAATTGTTTTTCATCTCTTCTTTTTCTTTTCTTTCATTCTTTTCTCTTTCTTTTTTTTTCCTTTTCTTTTAGGATCTTTCAATCCTTTATTTTCTTTTATTTATCCAAGTGAGGATTACTATATCTGGATAGTCTTTAATGAATTAGAACTTCACTATCCTCTTCTTAAAGTGAAAACTCTACACCTTTCTTTACTTTTAATAATTCATATTAGTTTATGATTTTTCATAAAGTCTCATTCCTTTCTTCTTACATGAAACTCTAAAATTCTTAACACTTCAAAAATACAATTTCCTTTACTTTAAATAGAAAAAAAGATAGTCTTATTCTATCATACTAACTATTTTAAAATTTAGAATTGACCTTTATTTTAAAAAACTCTTTACCTAAATTTACCATAATACTTAAAACAGAAGTGTAGTCATTTAAAGTTAAATCTTAATATCCCATACCATCTTAAACTAATTTTTAATAATATAGTTACTTAAGGACAAAAAAAATTTTGTTACTCCTTTTCAAAATAAGTTATTCTTTCCCCCAAACTTAAGTTTTTAAATGACTTTAAAAATATTTTGAATATAAAATTTAACAGGTTAAAAAAAATAGTAAATGCATGAAAATAAAAACTGACCTATAGAGAGTTTCTGACTATTAAACTGGGCTATGGTATACTGCAACGAATAAAAGTATAACTACTTACAGGCTTTAAATTATTAAATAAAATATTAAATATTCTAGAGAACTTATTGAGAATTAAAAGCATAAAGACAAAAATTGAAAAATTAAACTGACAAACTAAACTGAAAATACTAAAAATGTTGAAAAACTAAAAGTCTACAATTACTATTGCAGATTCATCTCTCAACACCGCATAAAAAGTGTTTTACTACAATAAGTTTCAAATAATAGTACATCCCAATGACAACCAAAACATCAAACAAACATCAAAATTAAACTAAACTAGACTCATAAAATATCAATCCTCATCTCCTTCCCTTTCATCATCTGATTCTTTATCTTATTATTCTTCTACTTCTTCATCAGGAATGAGAGTATTGGGAGTGAAACAGGGGCAAGTAGAAAAGTCCACATTAGGTTCACCCCTAAGGTGTCTTACCATGACATTTTCAAAGTCAATATCATGTTGAATTTTCCTCTGCTGACATTAAGCATTATATGCATTCCATGCTACTATCTCTCTCAACTAAGTTTGAATATTTAGTATATCCATCTATTGAATTATTAGTTGGTCCATGATAACTTCAAGTGATACAGATCTAGAAGTGGATGCCTCTATAGCGAATGTAGAGAGCCTATCACTTCTTTCACTTATAGACTCAACAAATGATTCTACTCTCTGAATCATATGTCTCTCGATTGGATTTTGAACTCCGATCGCTCTTCATTTTTATGGGATTCTACCCTTGATTGTTCACATAGAGTGAAAATCAAGGCAGGGTATCCCAATCTTCTAGCTGTAGAACTACCAGTAATACTTTGAGCATGCTGAACTATAAGGGCTCACACATCTATTGCCTTCATGTTCTAAATGCAATAGTTGAAAATAGCTCTATCTTTAGTAACATCAGCCAAATGATTTGTTGGCAACAATCTGGCAGAAATGAAGTGGTGTAAAATTTTTGACTGAATAGTCAACATGGAAGCAAGGAAGTTAACTATATTGTTATTCTTAATCTTCCACTCTCCTCTTCCATCAGTGAAAAATGCAATCACTTCATCCAGTGATGAATCAATCATCATGAATGCAGTGTATTCATCAAAAAATACACCCCTCAAACCATAAAAACTATTGATCCGATCAGTAGTAAATTGAACTTATTTACCTATAACTAGGATATGATCTTCATTAGTGAATCTCAGGTTTGCATAAAACTCTTGAACCATCAAGATAATTGCTACAACAGTGAAGTAGTAGAATCTTTCCCAATTTCTAACAAGAGTCAGTCGTTTGACCTCGCCACCCGGGTTTACAAACGCACACTCTTGGATCATTCTCTTAGTCTCCATTTGAGTATTGTAACTATGTTGTGCTTTGAAACTCACAAATCTTCATTCGTTCAAGTCCTCGGATGTTCTTCCTCTCTTAACACTGGGAGCCATTTGAAAATTATATGAAAATCCAAATATAGCCCTAATAAATTATTAAATAAAAAATCTAACTCCTCAAGCAAGGTTATTTAGTAAGAAACTTTTCACCATGAGTTTTCTTCAAGTATTTTCATCAAAAATTTCATTTTTTGGATCTCCCAAAATCCATGGTGAAAATAAAAAAATTCTAAGTTAAAGTGAAGCTCTTATCAAGATAAGATGAAATCTATAATTTTTAGCCTTTGTATCCATCTCTTTAGCTTTGAATGTGTGTTACCCTAGACAAAGGTCCTGAGGTAGAAGATGACTCAAGTAGCAAAAATGGAGTTTTTTAGTGCAATTTCACAGTTTTCTAGGCAATATAGCGTGTTTGGACCTTTGGTGCATCATGTGCCAATTTGCCGCATTATGCACCAAGGCTCTATAAGTTGGCGCATCATGCACCAATCTAGCACATCATGTGTCAGAGCTCAAATTTTCTGGATTTCAGTTTTTATGGAAATGTGCTCCATATTGCTTTACATCAACCTCTATTTGACTCAAATAAACCTTTCTAAGAAAAAATAAATCTCACACAAACTCCAAACTTTTACAAATAACACAAAACTCACATTCATATATAAACTAAAATTGTTCAAGCCAACAAACATCAAATTAAGTGTTTTAAAGAGAACCAACATCATAATACTAAAATCTAAACATCAAAATTCAAAGCATAAACATAGATAGTGCTGATTATAAAGGAAATGCAATCCAACATAACAAACCAAAACAAACAGTACTATACAAAACATTCTGTTATATTAAGATCAAACATCATCTTCACTACATCCTCTAGGATATCTTCCATCAATTGGCAGTGCACATATAGATTGTAGAAGAGTGGAAATGGAAATTTATCAGTTAAATATTCCTCCTCAATCCAAGCATGTTTCTTGAACAATCATACTAATTCATCTTCAATATGCCTTGTATGTTAAAATTGTTCCTTCAGTCTCCAATCTAGATGATCCAGCCTTTCAGTAATATTCCCAATCACAAACTTAAGAATCCGCACATCTTTTTCTGTCATCTTGATCCTTTTGAAAGTGCGCTCGAGTTGTAATAGGGCTGAACAGGTGATGAATTCAGAGCTTCCAAGAAAGTAGCACGTTTTCTCAACTTTTATAAGGTACTTGAGCTTAACTACAAAGTAAGAAAACAGTGGATGGATGTCCCAGTGCAATTAAAGATCCATTCACAATCAAACCCAAAACTGATTTCACAATAATAGCTCCAACATCAATAGGTTTACCTATTTGAATGTAAAAATTTAGAATGACTTTCTTCTTAGTGACCTTACTAATTTTCATGTTTGACAGTAACTTTGATTCAATAAAGAAGTGTCAGGCTTTTGAAACTGGATTTAAAGATGAAGGAAAACTTACATTTCCATTATCTCTGCTCTCCTAGTCAGCATCTTCATTTGTAAGGTAATGATAGAGTTCATTCATATTATTTCTTGTAGGGGTAAAGTTTGCAGAATGAAAAATAGGCACATTTTCAATTTTAACCATCTTATTTATTCTTGAAGGAGTGAATTGCACAAACCTACCAAGTACGTAAATCATTCCTTGGTTGATCCCAAGAAGATTTACATAAAATTCTTTTACTACGATAATAATAACAGTGGCAGTTGTGTAGCAAAGCACTTCCCAACGCCCCTGCTTAATAGTCTGTTCTACTCAAGTATTTAACATGTTGAATCCTCAATTCATAAATCCCCTTTCTTTGTTAAGCCTCTTCTTCACTAGAACTCGATCATGTAATTTCTGTGCATCGAAACTCACAAAATTTTTTCGGATGAAAATTCCAAATCTAGATGAGTTGATAGAGTGGGAAGCCATAGGAATTAAAAAATGGTGACTCTTCACTCATTTTACCCCCTAAAACATGGTTTGGAATTAGTTTTTAGGAGTTATACGGAGAAGAACCGCCAAAAATTGCCAAAAACCTCCATTTGAGACATTTTAAACATTTTTGGACCTGTGACACATCATTTGTCGATATGGCGCTTCATGCACCAGCTAACTAGAAAGTGGCGCATTATGCGCCAGTCTGGCACATCATGCGCCAATTCCAGAATTTTTACCGTTTCGATTGCAATCCAATAATCTCTCAATTTTTTTTCATAAAATTAGGTAAATAAATGTCTATGTAAATATTTTATCAAATACACATACTACATAAAGACATAAACATAAATATACATGAAATATCTCAAACAAAAAAAAAAAAAAAA
>NEWO01001198.1:13663-25772 GCA_003013225.1 Phalaenopsis aphrodite
TTAGTGTGACAGACTAATATCCTTAATTTGATCTTATTGTGTAGGAACTAAAGCAAGAGTTAGCTTTTGGGGGAAGGGAAGTGAGAGCTCAGGTTTGGGAACCAGTATCCTCCTAGCCTAGCTACGCTTTTAGGGATTAAAGCTGAGATTACGCTTTCAGGGTGGAGAATTAAAATTATTTTTATTTGGCATAATACATATTTATACGATTTACCTCATCTCATTTCACCAAAAACTCATTGTAGTGGGAAAGATGCTTTTTGATATTAGAAAACTTCATCACATAAACATAGTTTAGTAGTTATTATTTTAAACTCTTCATTTAAATTCTGATAGTAGTAATAATTTAGTTTTGATAGTATCTTAAACAGTTGAAATTAGTGACAACAATTTCACTTTAATTCTGTGAATTTCTAAGTTTATTATCATTTCAAATTTAAACCTTCCTTGTGGGATTGATTTTTAGGATTTAAATTGAGAGTCTTATACTACTTGATAACGATACGTATACTTACGTACAATCCCAACATTAAGTGCTTAACATTTTTCTTCACAAAATACCACTTCAAGATTTTGACATCGTTGTAAAGCTAAGTCAGCTTTATAAATTTTACACAACTATATTTTCTTCTGGATCAACCCCCTAAAATTGTGCCGACAATTGGTGATGCACCAAAAATATATGAATTATGAGAGATATATTTTATACTCATTTTTGGTGATATTGCACTATAAAAGAATATATTTTGCTTATTTTTTTTGCTTCATGTTCAAGAAATGGACTTTTTGGTGAAAAAGAAGCAAAAATGGTACAATTTGGTGCTAAAACTAGTAAGAAATAAAATTTTGGTCTGACACATTTCAATATGTCTTTATATGCTTAATCTACTTGATATTTCTCACATGTTTTTGAATGAAACTTTACTTTAAGGAAATATTGTTTACATGCTTATTTTTTAGGTTTATCTGTTAGTAACGAAACACAACTGAAACAGGGTGAAACATAACTAAAATGGAGCCAAATAGAGTGAAACAGTGGAGCTGCTACGCAATGGCGCTGACGGCGCCTAGATCAGTGTCGACGATGCCCGAGTTTGGATAAGTGATAAAAAATGGCACCAAAGGTACCCAGACCGGTGCCGACGGTGCCCGGGACGATTATGGACAGATTTTTGGCAATTTTTGATGTTCTACAAGGCTCCCAAGTGATTTAAACACTCCATGAAATGATTCAATGTATCTTGACACGTGGAAAGAATCTTAAATGAAAGGATATGTCTGTTGGAGTTAATGATTGGTTTTTCAATGAAGAGGTGTGTCTTTTGTATAGATTCAATGAATCTAGACACTTGCAGTGAAGAGACATGTCTTATAAAGTGAAGCTCTTGGTGAAAAAGGTGGGATTTTGTGTCTTTTTAAAAGATAGGTGCTGGCGCCTCTCATATTGGGGGGGTCTGTGGGTGGGAGTGTGAGTGGGTGTGTGTGTGTGTGTGTTTAAGTGTGTGTAAGTGTAGAGTAAAGTCTTGCTTGTGGAGAGGATTTTCTTGAAGATTTGTAAGAGGAGAGGGAAGGTGAGAGGTTTCTTATCTTATACATTTCTAAGAGAGAATTCAATGTTGATTTTAAGGAGACGAAGTGATTCGAGGGAACTTCAAGGGATTTTCTTGAGGATGAGTTTAAGATAAGTTGTGTTCTTTCATTTCTTTGTTTTGTAAACTTGTTTTTATATATATAATTTGTGCTTTGTCGTCTATTCCTCTTAAATCATGTGAAACATACTATCCAGGAGATGAAGTATGAGTTTATGATATTCTTTCTCTTTAAAATAAGATATGGTGAAATGGAGAGATAATTTGGATGTGTAAATTTTAAAATATAATATAAATTATGATGATTTTTTCAATTCATTCTTAATTTAATTTTTTTGATTTGGCTAATTGAAATGTTAACATCTGTTGTGAAACATACTATCTGGGAGATGGAGTATGAGTTTTACAAAAAAGTGAGAATCACATTTGATTCCATGAAGGAGTGTTTCTTTTATTGAATTAAGTGAAAATAAACAGAGAAATATATAATTTTGGGCATAGAATTTGAGATTTTACGTTGAAAAACAAAAATCCCCAATTTTGTCTTAGTGTTTAATAACTAAAGTGAGAGTTAGCCTTCAGGGGAAGAGAAGTTGAAACTCTAGAGTGAGAGCTAGTTTTCTCTCAACCTAACCACAGATTTAGGGACTAAACCTAAGATTAGCCAATGATTCTCTATAACACATGACCGAGGGTAGAGAATTAAAAATGCTCTTATTTGGCACAATACAAATACAAAACATTTATCTGTATCATTAACCAAAATTCATTGTGATGGGAATTATACTTTCTTAAATTTGAATTTTCCATTACAAAACTTTGTTTATTCTTAGTAAATTTAATTTTAAAGTTTAAAAAATAATTTAGTAAGCATAGTTTTGTTAGCATACATTAAAACCACCTAATCAACCTTCCAAACTAATTGCTTATGGTAGTAGACTAGAATTAGCCTAAGGGATTTCTTACCTCGCTTCTTCGTGGGATCAATACTGAGGTTTTTAAGGAAAGTCATATATTACTTGGAGATACATACACTTGCGTAGAACCACTAGTGTGTGAATTATTTTATATATTTTATATAACATTTAAATTTTGTACATTAAATACTTAATACAAATTGGGTCATGTTTTTGGTCATATTTTTGAAAGCTAAATTACTGTGTAATTTAGGGATGACTTAAGTTTTTGACATAGCTACCGGACATTTAAATTGACATGAAACGCGTAGAAAAACAACACCCACTAGAGGTACATCAAGTTTTTGGCGTCGTTGCCGATGAAGCTTCTGTAAGAACTTTAGGAGAATTTTAGTTAAACCTGTAAGAGATTTGGAATTTATAGTATTTTTATCTAGTGTGTTTAGTTATTGTGTGTTTACTTTAATGAAAATTAAAAATACCAAAAATATTTTTGATATTTATTCAATTAGTTATGCCTTTAAATTTGTATGAGTAGTTCAAGAGTTGTAGACCTTGGATTTTATGACTCTGATTTAGAGAAAACTTTTAGGAGAATGATGAATCAGAAAAGATTCCATGAATTTAATGTAGAGATGGTGGATCAATGATATTATGAATATTCATATTTGGATTATAATGCTTGTAGCTTCGAAAGACTAAACCCAAAGAGAGTTGCAAATTTTTAAGAAGATATGCTTACAATTTAAATTTCTCATGTTGCAGATATTGTAAGGAAGTTAAATCAACATTTAGAAAGTTATCCTCAAATGCCCCCAAATATTCAAGAAAATTCATTTGGACAATTTATTGAGCCTAACTATTTTGAAACTAGCCATAAGATATATAATCCTTAGTCTGATTATTACAATCCAGGTTAGGAAAATTATGCAAGCTATAACTGGAATACTAATTTTGGAGGAGAAAACCAATTTTTGGAAGATAATCAATTTAATCAGGATCTAATTGAAATAGTTAAAGTGATTTTAGTGATGAAATTTCTTTTCCCAAGAACATTAACTTTAAACCAAAAAATGACGAGAAGGATTTATTAGAAGAGGTTGTTATTGATACACAAAAAATATATGCTTTTTTAGAACAATTATTTATACTCATTTTTGGTGATATTGCACTTAATGGAAGGTAATTTTATGTTTTCTTGCAACTTATTGAATTTTAGGACTTGAAGCAAAAAGGAAGCAAAAAGTATGAAATTTGGAGCAAAAATGAATAAGTTGAAAATTTGTTCAGCGTCGACGGCGCCAGAAGCAGCACCGACGGTGCCGTTTGACAGAGAGGAGCAAATTAAATTGCAGATAACTGACGCCGATGGTGCTAATTCGGTTTAGGCCTGTTTTGTAGAAGATATGTCAAATTTGGATGCTTATTGAAGAATTATTGGAGGCACTTATTAGAGAATCGACTCTAGGCTTTATTTGGGGCCAAAATTGATCTGAAAAGTGACTCTTCCTGACATCTAATTACCCAGTTCAACCTTTCACGCATCACACATTCTTCCATTTTTTGTTGCACAACCATTTAGAGTTCATTGTTCTTATAATTTAGTGTTTTATGGTGAGATTAAGTGTGAACTCTTCTCTAAGAGTGTTGGATAAGGAGAAAAGAGAGAGATTTCTTCTTCCTACATTTCATAGAAGAGGCTATAAGGGATTCACTTTAAGAAATAGTTTCAGATAAGTGTTGTTTGTTTTTTACCGATGTATGAACTTTCTTTTATTTATGAAATTTGTGTTTTGTTGTATCTTTTTCATGAATTCTGAGTAGTTTACTTTATCTTTCTCCCTACTTTAAGATATGCTGAAATGAAGAGATAATATGGAACTGCCAATATTAAAATATAAAATAAATTCTTATGATTTTTCTACTCCAGACTTAATTTACTTTTCGATCTGGCCAATTGAATTGTTAAAATATGTTGTGAAACATATTATCTGGGAAATGAAGTATGAGTTCTACAACAAAGTGAGGATCACATTTGATTCCATGAAGAAGAATTTCGTTCATAGAATTAAGTGTAAATAAATAGGGAAATATACTTTGTTGGTTGTAAAATTGGAGAATATTTAGGGTGATAGACTAAAATCCCCAATTCGATCATAGTGTTTAAAAATTAAAGCAAGAGTTAGCCNGACTAAAATCCCCAATTCGATCATAGTGTTTAAAAATTAAAGCAAGAGTTAGCCTTCAGGTGAAGGGAACTGGGAGCTCTAGAGTGGGAGTCAATATCCTCTTAGGCTAGCCACAGATTTAGGGACAAAACCTAGAATTAGCCAATGTTTCCTATAACACTGTATCAGGGTAGAAAATTAAAACTTCGTATATTTGGAATGATACATATTTGAACCACTTATCTCATCTTATTTTACCAAAACCACCTTGTCGTGGGAAAGATGTTTTTTCACATAAAAAATCTTCATCACATAAACATAGTTTAATACTTTAGCAGTTACTGTTTAAACTTTGTATTTCAGTTTTATTATTAGTTAAATAATTTAGTTCTGAAAATGTCTTAACATTTGAAATTAGTGACATTAATTTTGTTTTAATATTCTATGAATTTACTGGTAAATTTATCATTTCAAATTTAAACCTTCCTCGTGGGATCGATATTTGGGGCTTAAATAGAAATATCTTTATTAATTTGATAACGATACGTATACTTGCATAAAATCTCAACATTAATTGCTTAAATTTATAATTCATAAAATATTGCATCAAGCTTTTGGCACCGTTACATAGCAGAGTCAATTATATAATTTTTACACAACTATATTTCTTCTTAGGATAATTGCGTAAAAATAGGTGCCTCCAAAAACTCTTTAAAAAGCATCCAAATTTGTCGAATCTTCTAGAAATAAGGGCTTAACAGACGTTGGCACCGTCGACCCTTATTTTGGCGTTGTCGGCGCCAGTGTTCCGCAATTTAATTTGTTCCTCTTTATCAAACGACACCGTCGGTGCTGAACAAATTTTCAACTTCTTCAGTTTTGCTCCAAATTTCATCCTTTTTTTTTCTTTTTGCTTCAAGTCCTGCAATTCAACAACTTGCAGGAAAACATTGAAATATCTTCCATTAAAGTGCAATATAACCAAAATGAATATAAAATATTGATCTAAAAATGCAAATATTTTTGATGTATCAGGGAACACATCTTATTGCTTTTTAGATGGATATATCGGTTATCACAAGATTTTAATAGCTCCAGTGGATCAAGAGAAGACAACATTTATAAGCTCATATGAAACATTTGCTTTTCGTAGAATGTCTTTTGGACTATGCAATGCAGCTGCAACATTTCAAAGAAGTATGATATCAATCTTTAGCAGTTTTATTGAACATGGAATGGAAGTGTTTATGGATGATTTTTCTGTATTTGGATCTTCGTTTGAATTATGTTTAAATATTTTAGTAAAAGTTTTGGAATTATGTGAAAAAATCAACCTAGTACTAAATTGAGAAAAATTTCAATTTATGGTTGCAAGAGGAATTGTACTTGGGCATATAATTTCTGAAAATGTCATGGAAGTAGATCCTATAAAAATTCAAGTTATTGAAAAATTACCACCTCCGATTAATGTTAAAGGGATAAGAGGCTTTTTAGGACATGTTGGTTTCTACAGGCATTACATAAAATTTTTTTTCTAAAATAACTATGCCATTATGTCAACTTTTAGAAAAAGACACGAAACTTGATTTTAATGAGGGATGCATAAAAGTATTTAAATTATTGAAAGAAAAATTAATCACTGCACCTATATTAGTTCCACCTGAATAGGAGAAACCATTTAAAATAATGTGCGATGCTAGTGATTGTGCTATTCGACTGTGTTAGGACAAATGCACAACAAAGTTTTTAAAGTAATATATTATGCTATTAAAACTCTAAATGATGCTCAAATCAACTACGCTACTACTGAAAAAGAGTTACTCGCTATTGTTTATGCCTTTCATAAATTTAGACCTTACTTAATTGGAACTAAATGTATAGTGCATACATATCATTTTGCTATTAAATACTTGATACAAAAGAAGGATGCTAAACTAAGATTAATTAAATTGATACTTTTATTACAAGTGTTTGATTTTACCATAGTTGATAGAAAGGAAAATGATAATCAAATAGCTGATCAATTGTCTAGACTCGAAAGAGAAATATTAACTATATTTACAAATGAACTTTTAGAGAATTTCTCTGATGAACAATTATATAGTATTGATGAAATGAATGTACCGTGGTATGTCGATATAGTGAATTATATTGTAAGTGATATTTTACCACCTGATATCAAAAATCAACAATAAAAGAAATTTATATGTGATTCAAAATTTTATTTTTTGGATGGTCCATATCTATATAAATAATGTAAAGATTGAATTATTAGAAGGAGTGTGTTTTATGAGGAAACTCAACTGATAATTGAAAGATGCCATGATTTTGAATTTAGGGGACATTTTAGAATTAATAGAACTACATATAAGATTTTTCAAGCTGGATTGTATTGACCTACTCATTTTAAGGATATTAATGAATATATTAAAACATGCAATTGATGTCAACGAGTAGGAAATATTTCTAGAAGAAATAAAATGCCTCTTTATTACACATTAGGAGTTGAAATTTTTTATGTGTGGAGATTATATTTTATGGGACTATTATGCCTTCATTTGGGAATTTATATATATATTACTTATTGTTAATTACATGTCCAAATGGATTGAAGCTATTGTTGTACCAAGATGTGATGCTTAGAGTGTTTTTAAATTTTTAATTAAAAATATTTTTACAAGATATGCAATGCCGAGAGTAATTATTACAGATGGAGGATGTCATTTTAGGCGTAAGAGAATAAAAAATTAATTAAGAAATATTATATTATGCATAGATTCTCTACTGCTTATCATCCTAAAACTAGTGGTTTAGCAGAAATATCAAATCGTGAAATTAAACAAATTTTAGAAAAAACTATAAATCCTTATAAATTGATTGGTCTACTAAATTAGATACTGCATTATTGACAAATATTAGTAGAAAATAATCCTATAAAATTTTATATATTATAAATTAAGACAAATATTGATATTAGAGGAAAATTTGGAATCGAATTGATTGAGAACATGAAAAGAGTCAATTTTTGCCTCGAGTGCCGACGACGCGTGCTGATGGCGCCCGCAGGCAGACCAAAGCGCTACAGCACCATCGGGAGCGCCGATGGTGCCCATAGTAATCTGACTGTTTAGGACAAATTTTGCAGACTTTGAACTGATTTTGCTATGTAATAACCGCTAGGAGGTGTTTTTAAAGTCCTAAAAATTGTCATGAATGACCAGAAATTTCCAATTTTTGAAGTCCATGACATCTAATTCAAGAATATTTTTAAGTATGGAGTTTTCAATAGAAGAAAGTTTATTAGTTTTGACGCGCAAAGATTATATGACAAAGTTATGACAAATAAGATGCTTATCATGGAGAGAGGCTTTGTCAATCAAAAGTGATTAATCTAAGTTCTCCAATTGATAAAATCATTGTATAAAGGTAATAAGAAGTTCTGTGCTCCACTACCGTTGTAGTTTTTGTAATAGTATTGAAGGAATTCTACGCAAACTTACATATAATTACCCAAGGAGTTGTCTTCTTATGAGGTAAGGCTGTACCATTTACTCTTGCGTAAATCAATGAGTTGTATATTATAGAAAGCATTCCAATCTGTCATTATATAAATTTTATCCCTATCAGAGATTTGATGGAAATTGTCTATAATTTTCTGACGGATGAAAGTGATATTTGAGAAGTATGAGATGAAGGATATGTAAGTTTCTCTGCTTCATTGCTTAATCCAATATCGAAGCAGTGGCATTTATTCATTTCTATAAAATTATTCCCTACCATTAAGATTAGTAGAGTCACCAAAAAAAGTGCTATTTTGAATTATTGCTTTCAAATGAAAACACCCATTAATATAGGTTCTACCATATTTAAATCTATTATCGGTAGTATTAAGAATGTGCCAATTTATGGACTTGGGCATCCTTCCATAATTTTCCTAGTTTACAGTCAATCTCAAGTTCCACATGAAAGTTAGGAAAATATTTTATTACCTTGGGAGCCCATGATTCCTATTGATGATAATTATGTTGGGAATGAGAATGAAGCATTAGATACTATCTTAGATCACTCATCACATGCTTCGACTCCATTGATGCCACCAATAGTTGGAAGTTCACTTGTTGTAGAAAAGAAATTGAAGAAAAGTGAAAGAGAACTTCAAAGTATTAAGAATGCAATAAGAGATCTTAAGTAACTTTTTGATCACCTATATTGGAGGATGAAAGAGAATTTTGATCATACTGGAACATTTGAAGCAGGATTAGTGCAGATGTTTAAAGAAAAAAGATGGATCGAAGAAAATTTGACTGATCAATTCCCATACCGAGCCTTCTACAATCTGTACGTTCATTACTAGTCTATGGGAGAAATTAGAGGAGAAGAAAGCACTGAAGATGAGGCAGAATAATTGAAAATTTTGGACTCTCTCTACTAATTAAAATACTTATGTTCTTAATGTGATTGTGTGGATTTTATTTAGTTTGCTTTGCTTTATAATTCTAAACTTTGATTGTGTGTATAGTTTTGTGTTGTAGCTTGATTTCAATGCTAATTTATAATTTAGTTTGCTTAATATGTCTAAAAGTGTGATTAGAAAAATGTGTTTGTAAAAGTGTATTTTCGTATATGAAAGTTAGTTTGTTTTTGTTTGTGAAAATGAATGTTTGTGAAAATGTTTGTTTCTGAATTTTTGTTAGATAAAAACATTGTTTTTAAAAAAATTAAAATACTAAAAAGACATTGGAGAAAATTTAAAGGAAATTAAAATTAAAAAAATTGAAAAATAGAATTTTTGGCCAGCAGTACCAAAGGAGCCCTCGACCCAAGAACAACATTTAACCCTTTAAAATTGATGATTTTCACAATAAACTGCCATTTTAACCCTATGAGTCACCTTCAAACATTGATTTTTGCACCTAGTGCTCGCATATTTTTTGGATTTAAGGTGATTTTAAGGCAAAGGAACTTTGGATTTCATATTCTCTAGGTATGAACTACACTTTGAACTAAAACAATTTTGATTTTCACCAAGGATTTATCTCACATTGCCAAGATCTAAAAATTTTGAAATTTTTTGAGAGATTTTGAGAAAATCCTTTTGTGAAGAACTCTTACTTAGTAGATTTAAGTATAAAGCGTTTTGCTTTGTGATTTTTATAATTTTTTGAAATTTATTTGAATTTTCTTTAGATTTCTCATGACACCAAGAACGAGCAAAGGAAAAAATAAAAGTAGGTTATAATGAAAAAAACTGTTAGCTTCAGGGCTAGTGCTTTATTCAATAGTATACTTGAGCAAAAAAAAAATTAATTCTGGATCATGTTTTTAAAATTTGGGTGGAGAATTCAAGCGATTAATCAATGCTCGATAGTAGCAAAATTTATGTTATTTTACTGCTCATGTCATTATTGGTGTAGTGATGGAATTTTATGCCAACTTTACTGAAGCTTCTAACAACTTTGTTTTTGTTCGTGGGAGAAAGGTTGAGTTTTCTCAAAGAAAAATAAGGTGTTTTATCAATTGGAAGATATTTACAGTTGCTAGTATAAATCATTTTTTACTACTAATGAGACCTTAGATGAGGTTATTTCTTTTCTTACTGATGGAAGAGGGACCTGGAAAGTCAAAAATTGTTTTAAGGTAAACTTTCATCTTTTTATGCTTAGTGTAGTATCAAAGGCCTAGCTCTACTTTATTTTTGGAAGAATAATTCCGACAAATCATCATAGTGAGGTGACCAAGGATAGAGCCGTCCTAAACTTTTGTATTCAACAGATGATGAGGGTAAATCTAGGCTCTATTATCTATATGAACACTAGATCTATTACTTTGGCAGAGACCACTGGTGGTTTGACACACCTTGCACTTATTTTTACACTCTATGAACAGGCAGGAGTTGATTTTGGACCTGTGGAAGAGAGGATTGAGCCTCTAAAACCTATTGGGCCTGTTAATATAAAAGCATATGAATCTCATGCTGATTGGAGATCTTGAAGTAAGATTAGAGGCATTCCTCCTACTTCGACGACCCCTACCTCTAGTGACCCTACTAAACGAGAACTTTTAGACCAGATGATGATCCAGTAAGGAGATATCTTAAAGGTGGATCAAAGATTGCAAAACATGGATGCTAGAAATTCTCAAACTGATGATTTGATTGGGAAAGAGTTTGAATAGTATGATGTTTATAATGATGCATTGGTGAGATACATGAAGCGTGATCATTCAGTTCAGTTTCCTACTCACTCAATTTTTACTCCATATTAGCGGCATAATTTGGATGTAGAAGAAGAAGAAGAAGATGATGATGATTGGTGAATTTTTTTAGTTTATGCTTGATTTTACATTGTTATTGTGTTGTTTATTTTTGTTATATTGTTGAGACTATTTGTTTGATTGTGAGACTTTGTTTTGTTATTATGTTGAGTTATCAACAGTAGTTTGTAAAACTATTTTCATTTATGGAATTCTGTTTAATTCTGTTGTTAGTTTTTTGTATTTTTTTAAATGTATTGTAATTAACTCTTTCTCAAAAGATTTTATATGTATTATGCCCACTTTAATGTTTTAAATCTTTTAACTTTTTATATTAGCACCTGCAGTATTTCAGCATTAAAGTTCCAAAATCAGAACCTTCAACAGGTATGTCTTTACTTTATGTATTTAATGTTTTCTTTCAACCTTTATTTTTCAGTTTTTAATGAAAAATTTAAGTTGGGGGGTGGGGGGAGAAATTTTCCTTTTTATAGAAAGAAACATAATTTTGTTTGTCCTCACTTAGCTATATTTTCAAAAATTTTAAATTTAACAAGTCCTTTGGTATCTTTAGATAACTATATTTATGTTTCTAAATATAAAGTAAAATTAAGTAAAAAATTTAAATAATAAAGGTTAATTTTAGAGATTAAGGCATTTGGTATAAAAGAAAAGGCTACATTTTTCTATTTTAAGTAAAGAAAATTGTATTTTTGAAATATTAAAAATCTTAAAAGTTCAGGTAAGAAGAAAGAATTAAACTTTATGAAATCTTTAAGCTAATATAAATTTGTTAAGTGAAGAAATGTGACAAGTTTTTTACTTTAAAAAAAGGATAGTGAAGTTCAAAATCATTAAAGGCTATCCAGATATAATAATTCTCACATATATAAACAAATTAAGGAAAAGAAAATTAAATTAAATTAAATAAAAGAAAAGCAAAAGAAAAGAAAAGATGTGGGGAGAAGCTTGAGGAGATGTCTAAACAAAAATTAGCTTCACTTGAATAAATTTAAAAGAGAAGGCTTGTTACATTTTCTAAACTTTTATTTTAGTATTAGTTTATTTACTAGTAAATTTTTATGAATTTCTTTTTCATATAAATGCTTTAAGTGACTTTAATATGATAATTTGAATTTTTTTTTGGAAAAGAACAGAAAATCAGAAATCTTGGACTTGATTG
>NEWO01001198.1:26272-45560 GCA_003013225.1 Phalaenopsis aphrodite
ATTTGGATGCTTTTTGAAGAGTGTTTCGAGGCATCTATTAGAGAACCGACTTCAGGCTCTGTTTAGGGCCTAAATTTATCAGAAAAATGATTATTCCTGACATCTGATCACCCCAATTCAACCTTCCACGCATCACACATTCTTCCATTTTTTAGTCCACGATCATTTAGAGTCCATTGTTCTTATAATTTAGAGCTTTGTGGTGAGATTAAGTGTGAACTCTTCTCTAAGAGTGTTTGAGAAGGAGACAATTGAGAGATTTCTTCTTCCTATATTTCATAGAAGAGGCTATAAGGGATTTTCTTTGAGAAAGAGTTCAGATAAGTGTTGTTTTTTTATTAGTGTATATGAACATTCTTTTATATATGAAATTTATGTTTTGTTGTATCTTTCTCATGATGTATTGGTAGTTTTCTTTATCTTTCTCCCTACTCTGAGATATTGTGAAATGAAGATATAATATGGATGTGCCAATATTAAAACAAAAAATAAACTGTGACAATTTTTCAACTCCAAACTTAATTTAGTTTTCAATCTGACCAATTGAATTGCTAGAATATGTTGTCAGACATATGATTTGGGAAATGGAGTAATTTTTCTACACTAGAGTGAGGATCACATTTGATTCCATGAAGAAGAATTTCATTCATGGAATTAAGTGCAAATAAATAGGGAAATATACTTTGTTGGGTGTAGAATTGTAGAATCTTTAGGGTGACAGACTAAAATCCTCAATTTGGTCTTAGTGTTTAAAAACTAAAGTGAGAGTTAGCCGTGAGGTGAAGGGAAGTGAGAGTCAGGATTGTTAGTGTTTTATTGTGTTTGCTTTAGTGTGGATTAATCATTTTGATTGATTATTGGTAGACGTTTGGATTATTAGTTTTTTTATTTACATTTTGTGTGTCATGAGGGAGGTGATTTCTTAACTTCTTATGATGATTAGACTTGTATGTTCTCTCGTAGTACTTGGATTGATGAGTCCACTACAACTTGGGTCTCTCCTCGACCTGAGTTTTAGAAGAGACATCATGAATTTATCAGTGATAATTCCATCTCAATTTTATTAGTTCCTTTCTTTGACCTTATTTTCATTTGGTAAGAGTAATTAACCTATTAGATGAGTAACATGTGGATGAATTTACACTATATTTATAAATATTTGAGGTGCTTCATTATTGGGATATGGTGATGCTTGGTGTTGGTGCTCGAGAGAAAATAATTCAGGAATAATCTTATCTTTTGGATTATAATCTATAAAATCGTTTAAAACGTACCTTATTTATATATGTAGTGATTCTGTTAGAACATGGAAGTAAGTTAGTGAGATGCGATGAGTTAAAGAAAGAGTTGACCTAATTTATCATGTTTGTTTGTTTTTGTGTTACAATAACATAAACATTTGGAGAACACATAAATATATATATATATATATATATATATATATATATATATATATATATATATATATATATATATTCTTATGATGATACTTGTTTTACTTGTTAGACCTTTCTTTAAACTTTATCAGGCATGTTCAGTTGAGATTTATTTTCTACTATTTTTTTCTATCCTGATAAATAATCGTAGATGTTTTTTATAAGAAAATTTTAAAGATAGAATTTCTAAACTATTTCTCTTCCTACTTAAATCCTCTATACTAAATTTTATACATGTTAAAAATAAAGTTTAGGGGTGGGAAGAAAAACAAAATTTTGAAGTGATTATACTTTTTTTTTAGTTTATTATTATTGCAAGCATATTTTAGGCTAGATTTACTTTCTCCTGCAGTCATTCTAACCTGATTATGAATGCATATGAATTTGATAGGATGTTGTAGTAGTAAGTAGATTCAACTTTTACTTTTTCTTTCTACTACATTTTATGGAATTAATTGCAAAATATTTTAAAATTCAAGTTTAGGGGCAAGAAAAATTTCTTTTTAAAGAAAGAAACTAAATTTTATTTGTCCTCAATTAGCTACATTTTCAAAATTTTATTTGACATGACCCTCAATATTAGAGGCTAACCTTAGATAACTATATTTGTGTTTCTAAATATATAGTAGGCTTAAGTAAAAGTTTTAAATAATGAAAAATAATTCTAGAGTTAAGATGTTTGGTAAGAAAAGATAAGACTATGCTTTTTCTGATTAATGTAAAGGAAATTGTATTTTTGAATTATTAAGATTCTTAGAGTTTCATGTAAGAAGAAAAGAATGAGACTTTATGAAAAATCTTCAAAGCTAATATGAATTTATAAAGTGAAGGAATGTGAAAAATTTTTAACTCTAAGAAGAGGATTGTGAAGTTCAAAAACATTAAAGGCTTTCCAAATATAGTAATCCTCACATGAAATAGAAAAAAAAGAAAGGAATGAACATGATCCTGAAATAAAAGAAAAAGAAAAGCTAAAGGAAAAAGAAAAGCTAAAAGAAAAAGAAAATAAAAGAAAATTTTTTGAGGAGAAGCATGAGGAGATTACTAATCAAAAAATGACATCACTAGAGTCAACTTGAGAAAGAAAGCTTTAGTACATTTTCTAAACTTGTATTTAAGTATTAGCATCCTTACTAAAAAAGATAGCATGAATTTGTTTTTCAAATGAATATTTGAAGTAACTTTAATAGGACAAATTGCAATTTTTCTTGAAATAAATAGAGAATCAGAAATCTTAGACTTGACTACTAAGTATTCGTGCACTTTTAGTTTTAATTTAAGTTGCTAATTCTTTTTTATAGTAGACAAATATACATAAATTTTAAAGTTAAACTCTGTACCATAATTCATATTTTTATGTAGTAAAAGTGTTACTTGAGGACAAGTAACATTTAAATTTGGGGGCCTTAGATGCACAAAAAATATATGCATTTTTAGACTTATATTTTATACTCATTTTTGGTGATATTAAACTTTAAAGAAAATTTTTTTTCATGTTTTTGGCTTTAAGTACAAGAAATGGACTTTTGGTAAAATAGAAGCAAAGACGGTGCAATTTGGAGCTAAAACAAGCAAGAAATAAAATTTTGGCCTAACACATTTTGATGTGTCTTTCTATGCTTAATCTAATTCTCACTTCTCACATATTTTTGAATGAAATTACACTTTAAAGAAAGTTTATTTTCATGTTTATTTTGTAGGTCTATCTTTTAAGAATGTAACACTACCGAAACAGGGTGAAATAGAGCTAAGACGGTGCCAAAATCTAGAGAAGTGATGAAAAATGGAACCAAAAGCACCCAGTTTGGCACTAACGGTGCCTGAGGCAATTATGGATAGATTTTTGGCTGTTTTTGATGTTCTAGAAGGCTCTCAAATGATTTAAACAACCCATAAAATAATTCAATGCTTCTAAACAATTGGAAAGGCCCTTAAATGAAGGGATGTGTCTCTTGGAGTTAATGACTAGTTTTTAAATGAAGAGATGTGTCTCTCATAGTGATTCAATGAATCCAAATACTTTGAGTGAAGAGCCGTGTCTCTTGAAGTGAAGCTCTCGGGAAAAAGGAGGGATTTTGTGCCTTTTTAAAAAAGATAGGCTGGCGCCTCTCATATTGCAGGGTGTGTGAGTGGGTGTGTGAGTGAGTGTGCGCATGTGTGTGTATGAGTGCATGTAAGTGTAGAGTAAAGTTTTGTTTAAGGAGAGCATTTTCTTGAAGAATTGTAAGAGGAGAGGGAATGTGACAAGTTTCTTCTCTCTTACATTTCTAAGAGAGAATTCAATGTTGATTGTAAAGAGAAAAAGTGCTTCAAGAAAACTTCAAGGGATTTTCTTGAGGATGAGTCTAAGATAAGTTGTGTTATTTCATTTCATTACTTTGTAAAATTTTTTTCTATATAAAAAATTTGTGTTTTTTCGTATCTTCCTCAAGAATTGTGAGTGGTTTTCTTTGTCTTTCACCATGCAATGAGATATGGTGAAATGGATAGATAATTGGGGTGTGGCAATTTTAAAATATAAAATAAATTTTGATGATTTTTTTTCTCTGCTCTTAATTTACTGTTTGGTTTGTCTAATTGAAATGTTATCATCTGTTGTGAAACATACTATCTAGGAAAGGGAGTATGCATTTTACAACAAAGTGAGAATCACATTTGATTCCATGGAGTGTTCTTTCATGGAATTGAGTGCAAATAAATAAGAAAATACACATTATTGGGCATAGAATTGCAGATTTTAGGGTGACAGACAAAAATCCTCGATCTGGTCTTACTGTTTAAGAACTAAATCGAGAGTTATGCTTCAGGGGAAGAGAAGTGGGAGCTCTGAAGTGAGAGCCAGTATCCTCCCACCTAACCACGGATTTAGGTACTAAAACTAAGATTAACTGATGATTCTTCATAACACATGACTGAGGGTAGAGAACTAAAATTGCTCCTATTTGGTAGAATACAAATTCAAACCATTTATCTCTATCTTTAACCAAAAATTCATTATTATGGGAATTATACTTTCTTAAATTTGAACTCTTCATCTCAAAACTTTGTTTAGTCTTAGTAAATTTAACTTCAAAGTTTATAAATTAATATAGTAAACTTAGTTTCGTTAACATACATTAAAAACATTTTAATCAACCTTCCAAACTAATTGCTTATAGTAGTAGACTAGAATTAGCCTAAGGGTTTTCTTACCTCGCTCCTTCGTGGGATCTATACTGGGGGTTTTAAAGAAAGCCCTATATTACTTGAAGTGATATGTGAACTTGCATAGAACCACTAGTGTGTGAACTATTTTTATATAATTTATATAACATTTAAATTTTGTACATTAAATACTTAATAAAAATTGGGTCAAGTTTTTGGCCATTATTTTGAAAGCTAAATTGCTGTGTAATTTTAGGATGGATTAAGTTTTTCACACTGTTACCAGGGATTTAAATTGATATAAAACACATAAAAAAACAACACACACTAGGGGCACTTCAACAGGTTATTCTTTGTTTCTTCTAGGGTCAAGATCTACCAAGGTATTTTTGTGCTAACACCATTTATCTAATGCTTAAGTCCTCTTCAAGTGATGAGTCGAGTAATTTTAGAACTATTAGCCTGGCTAATGTAGTCTCTAAGATCATTAGTAAGATATTTGGGAGATGACTTCAGCCACACTTGCAACCTTTGGTCAGTCCAAAGCAAGCTGCTTTTGTGAAGGGGAGATATTTTTTGGACAATATACTCCCAACTTAGGAATTATTAAATGATTTAGATAAGCCCTCGATGGGGGAAATATGATATATAAAATTGACTTAAAGAAGGCATATGACTTAAAAAATTGGGAGTTTTTAATAGCTTCCTTGGAGGCCAGGGGGTTCTCCAGCGCCTCCTACCTCATCATCAAAAAATGGCTAATGGGAAACGTGCATTTAGTATTTATCAATGGCCAAGTTCATGGGTTTTTTACTGCCTATAGGGGACTCAAATAAAAAGACCCTTTGTCCCCCACCATATTTATCCTTGCGTTGGATTATTTATCCAGATTACTAGATAGACCCTCTCAAAGAAAGCACTATGCCAACTATCATCGTAAATCCACTTCGGACATAAGTCACCTAATATATGTTGCAGATATAATTATTTTCTTCAGAGCCATTAAAGCAGCTACAAACCTATTATACAATTTCCTGTAGGAATTCTAAGTTGTATCTGGGCTGATGTTTAACAAAGAGAAATGTCAGGTACTCTTCATTAAAAGGATATCTCTCTCCACCAAGAAATGGGTACTCAAGCTTACTGGCTTCTCCACCATGTCAAATCCATTAAAATACCTGGTCGTTCCTCTCCTTAATGGAAGAACTAAACTAACTAATTTTGAGGAGGCGGTTAACAAAAATAACTCCCAATTATAAGGCTGGACAAACTCTTTTCTTTCTAACGGTGGAAGGATTACTTTACTGAGAAGTATCCTCATCACCTTCCCTTCTAATATTACAAATGGCTCTAATGAAGAAGAGTACCCAATTGTTACTTGAGAAATCATTCAACATATTTTTATGGGCTGGTCAGAGTTAACAACTACACTAGGTAAGTTAGCAAAAACTAGCCAAACAAATTTTGGCAAGTGGCCTGGGATTTAAAGCTCTTCAGCATCTTCAACATCTTATCTTAGGCAAATTATGGCTGAAATTTAGACAATAAAATACATTATAATCCCAGTCTATGTGGTCCAAATACTACAAATCCTCACAACAGAATCTGGTTACTAGAAGGATTGGTGACTCTAGAATCTAGTTTAATCTCCTGAAATTCATAGAAGATGTAGAAAACCTGTTTTTTTTTTACCTTGGGCAAGGGTACCTCAATTTTTAGCTGGATAGATGGTGTTCAGACAATTTCCTTAAACCACTTCCAGAGGACTGTGACACTAAACTCTTGTTGGAGGATTGTTGGGAAGCTAACAATTGGTCTGCTTACTTCCTACTCAATTTTCTGGACCAACATTCAGCTGAGATGATCTCCAAACTCCCATTTGATAGAACTCAAGAAGACAAGCTGGTGACTGATCTTAAATCCTATCAAAGCCTCACCAAAACTATGTACTCTAAACTTTATCAATCAGAAAGTGTACCATGAGAGGAATGTCTTTAGAATAAGTATCCTACTCCATCTATGTCTTTTTTTTTGCTAGAGAATTTTCCATAACTACTCTCAACTGATGATATATTGAAGCTTAATGGTTTAAAGGGGCCTTCTATCTTCCAATTATGCAAGGCTGATGTGGAATCTGTAGGTCATATTTTCTTTGGTTGTAGCTACTCCTAGGATGTTTGGAACTCTCTAAAACATCATATGCATGTAAATATAATGAATCTGGAGTAGCACAACCTTTTGAATGTTAGAGTGGATGGTTGAGGACTAAAATGGGTCAAATTCCTTTTATTGTTGCTTGATTTATCTTGGCTGCCAGAAACCAAATAAGGTTTAAAGAAAAATTTGCTCGTTCAACTATAGTGGCTATCAACTGTTTAGCTTTTATCAATAAACTTATTCATTTAAAGAAGTTCCCCAACTTCTTGAATACTAATAGAGCAGCTAGCCCTAGAACTTTTTCTATGGTTAAAATTTACTGGGACAAAGCTCTTTTCTCTGCTATCAAAGTAAATATTGATGAAAGTTGCTCTTATTATGGAGAGGGGATTGGGGGAGTGTTTAAAGATCATTTTGGCCGATGCTTACTACCAGTCCCCAATTACAGTTAAAGATCAAATTATCAACAAATGGAAGGTATTGGGGACTTAATTGGACTCCTTAACTATTTTGGACTATGTAAAAGGGAGTGCAATTCTCCCTTGGCACACTCCAGTGGACTAAACAAATCAATAACATGAGTAAGGACTTTAGAGTTGCCTTTAATTTAAAAAATATAAAGGGTAACATACCTGCTAATTTCTTGGTTAGAAGGGGAGGTGAATCCCACAATGTACTTGGTTAAAATAACACACCTTTTGAATCCCAAAGGAAACTAAAAAAGGAGGGGAAGCCCTCACCAAAAGAACCAAGCTAGCATGATAAAATCCTAAGGAAAGGGAGAGCCAAAAGGTCTTCATTTAAAAGAAAAGCTACAAAGGATTCACTTCTTTGCTCATAATTGTATGTTCTGACTGTAGGCATGCCTTGGTGATACACCAAGATAATGTGTTATTTTAAGTGTAAATTTTATGCTTATTTTTTGTGGCATTATACTTTAAAGAAGGGTTTTTCATGTTTTTGTTGTAGGTATATCAATTTTAGGCATTTGGAGCAAAAGTAGCAAAAAGGAAGAAATTTGGAGCAAAAATAGAGAACTTTGTGATTCTGGTGCATGAGGCACCATATTGGTTCTTGAAGTGTCATTTTCCAGAGAGGTGGTGCCTGAAGTGCCGGAATCTGTGCCCGAAGCATCAGAGACATTCTTTGATGGATTAAGGCTGTTTGAGATGAATTTTTTAAGGCTTCAAATGTTTTGAATGCCCCATAAAGTAATTCAATGCATTTAGACAGTTTGGAAAACTCTCTAAGGAAAGGATATGTCTCTTGAATGAATTAACATGTCCTTTGGGATTCAAAAGGTGTGAATTTTTAATAGAATATGAGAGTGAATTTTCAATTCTTTTTGAGAGGATGCAACAACTAATTTCAACGAGAGGAGTCAGCAAGAGAAGAGAGAGGCGAGAGGCAAGTGAGAGAGTACAAACTTGGAACTTTTGTTCTACAGTTATAAGAGGAGAGGGAAAGTGAGAGATTTCTTCTTTTATGCATTTATAAGTGAAAATTTAGAATGTTTGTAAAGAGAGAAAGTGCTTAAAGGGAAATACTACGGTTTTTTTTAGGAAGGAGTGTGAGACAAGTTATGTCTTTTATTTCTTTCTTTTGTAAACTTATTTTTATATATGAAATTTGCATTTTGTTGTTTCCCTCTATTGAATTATCAGTATTCTTATTTAACCTTCTCCCTACTCTATGATATGGATTTGTGAAGAATTGATTTTGTTTTATATAGTTTTAAAAGTCAATAATTTGTGGTGATTCAAATTTTGATCTTCATTTATTTTTCGATCTGGCTAGTTAAAATTTTAAAAAGTATTGAGAAACATATGATCTAAAAGAGTTATGATTTCTACAACATGGTAAGAGTCACATTCAATTTCATGAGTAAGAATGTAATCCATAGGGTTGAGTGCAAATAAAAAGAAAAATATACTTTGTTTGACGCAAAATTGGAGATTTTAAGGTGACAAATTAAAATCCCACTTTAGACGAGTTGATTAGAAACTAATGCAAGATTATATTCCCTCATGTGAATGAGAAGTGGGAGCTCTGGAGTGAGAGCTAATATCCTCTCAACCTAACCACGAAATTAGGGACCAAACTCATGATTAGTCAATATTTTTTATACACTTGAAAGACGATAAAACATAATATTGCTCATATTTTGAACAATATAATTTTACAAAAATAATTTTAAAAGATTTTAATTTCTTTACAATCCATATACTCATTATAAAGTGGAAGGATGCTTTCTTAAATTTGAACTCTTCATCACAAATACTTTGTTTAGTGTTTATAATTTTAATTTTGAAGTTTAGAAAGTAGATTAATTAACTTAGTTCTTTTAACTGGATTTTATTTAGTATATACTTTATTACTTTAGTTTTAAATTTCATACTAAAGTTTTGCATTTTAAATTTTATGTTTTATATAGCCATAAGAATTTCCAAGTTCCTATGGGATCGATACTTGGGACTCCATTAGAGCCCTTTATTAGTTGAGCGATACATAAACTTGTATTATTATTACGAGTTTGGCAGTTTAGAGATTTTAAAAGATAAAATAATTTTTACTAAAATTATTTTTATTGGGAATGTATTGCATATTTATTATTTTTTTTTTCATGTTTGTTTTGTATTATTAAAAAATATTTACAAAAGCAACACACACCAAAACACCACATCAAGTTTTTGGCACCGTTGTCGGGGAGTAAAGGTAAATTACTTTATAGTTTAAAACATTTTATTTGAATGGAAAAACCTATTGTAGTTTAATTTGAATATTTTCATATTTAGTGTGTTTTCTTATTTTAATCTCTTAAAGTGCTTTTTTATGCGTAGTTTAAGATATGAAAATTTTGTACCTTACGATTAGAAGTTGGAAAGAACAATTAGAAAAAAAAAACAAAAGCAAATAGATAGCTTTAGTAAAATGACTTGCAATTTAAATATATCTGGAAATGAAAATGAACATCATTGGAGACCTTTAAGAGATAATGCTAATCCTACTACAGATGAAATTCATTTGAGTGTACAAAACCTTGTTGTAAGTACTAATCAATTTGAGCTTAAACCTGCTATTATCCAAATGGTACAAAACAATCAGTTTGGGGGAACACCAAATGAAGATCCTAACTTACACATTGCTAGTTCTCTAGAATTGTGTGCTATCTTTAAATATGATGGAGTGTTGAATGATGCCGTAAGATTTAGACTTTTTCCTTTTTAATTAAGGGATAAAGCAAAGATGTGGTTAAACTTGTTAGCACCTGGATCAATTAGAACATGGGGAGACTTATCAAAAAAAAAAATTCTAAATATTTCACACCATAAAAAACTATTAAGCATAGAAATGATATTACATCTTATTGTCAATTCGAAGGGGAATCAATTTAAGAATCTTGGAAAAGATTGGAAGATCTCCTTAGAAAGTTTCCACACCATGCATTGCCAGAGTGGTTAATAATTCAAACTTTCTATAATGGATTTGTTGAATTTCTTAAAATGATAGTTAACACTGCTACTGGTGGATCATTAATGTCAAAACCATTCAATGAAGCATATTCATTAATTGAAGAGTGACTACTAATAATTTTTAATGGCACTCATAGATCAATATGGAATGAGTTATACTCAAACTCCACTTGTGTTTGAGGAAAACTCATTGGAACAAATGATAGAATCTTAATCTTCTTACAAGAATTTAAATGCAATAAATAATCATTCAAACAATCCTTATTCCATTTATTATAATCTTGGTTGGAAAAATCATCCAAATTTTAGTTGGAGTAAAATAAATTTAATGTTATAAATCCATAGTGGAGGAACAAGGCTGCAAACTCATTGAGAAACTTCAACAATAAAGGAAATCAAACTTATAAACCTTATTAATTTCCAAGTTTTAATAATAATATGCAGTGTAAGGAGAAGAAGTTGTTAATGGAAGAATTAATATTGCAAATAGGAAGTCAATTACAATGTCAATGAACTACAATTAGAAACATGGAAAATCAGTTGGGTTGTTTTGCTATTGCTCTTAGCAATAGACCTCTAGGAATGTTTACTTGTAATTTTTAAGAAAATTCTAAAGATCAAAAGAAAGAACAAATTAAGCCTTTTCAATAGAGAAGTGGAAAAAAATTAGAAACAAAAGTTCAAAAAGAGGTGGAGTTTGAAGTTAAGAAAGATGAGGTGGAAAATGAACAATCTGATGAAGATTTTCATTTTAAGTCAGAATGTCCTATCACGATAATTAAAATTACTGTAGAAATACCACCCCCTCCATGTAGTGAAGAGTGTAGCGCTATAATTCAGAAAAAGGTTCCTAAAAATATAAAGATCGTAGTATTTTTTTTATGCCTTGCACTATTGGCGAAAGATTTTTTGGAAAAGTTATATGTAATTAAGGATTCCGTATTAATCTTATGCCTCTATCAGTTTTCAGAAGGTTTAGTTTTGGAGACATTTCACCTACAACTGTAACTATTCAGTTAGTTGATCGTTCGATTACCGACCCTAAAGGAGTTATAGAAGATGTTTTGTTAAAGGTTGATAAATTTTTCTTTCCTGTAGATTTTATTGTATTAGATATGTAAGAAGATAATAAAATTCCCATCATTTTAGGAAGACCATTTATTACCGCTGGAAGAGCTTTGATAGATGTGCAGAAAGGAGAACAAACTATGAAAGTTAGCGATGAAGAGGTTACGTTCAATATTGCAAAATCAATGAGATGCCCTGCAAAAGAGCGAGATATTGAATGCTTCATAATGGATATTAACAACTATTTAAGCTAGGAATATTTTACAAAGAAATTTGAAAAAGAATATTTCAAATATGGGGATGAGGAGAAAATTCAAGGGGAATCTAAGGAAGGGAGTAATGAAGAACTGCATAATGTTCAAGAACATTTTGAAATTTTAGATCCTATAGATAATAATAAAAATTTGATTTCATCTATTGAGAAACCTCCTAAGTTAGAAATTAAAACACATCCAAAACTTCTAAAGTATTGATTTTTAGGAGATTTATCCACATTACCCATTATTGTATCGAGATAATTAACTAATACACAAAACCAAAAGTTTTTGTAAACTTTAATAAGATATAAGAAAGCCTTTGGATGGACATTAGTTGATATTAAAGGAATCAAAGCTTTAGTTTTTATGCACAAATTTTTATTGGAAGACCATTGATACACCTAAAATATATAGTACTTTTAGACACATTTTTATATCTATTTTTGAGATATTGTGCTTTAATAGAAAGTCTTTTTGTGTTTTTTTACAAATACAAATACAAATGAAAAAAATTCTTAAATGAGTGAAAAAAGATCAAATTTAGAGCAAAAAGGTGAAAAATTATGGAAAAGAGTTTTGGTGCCTAAGCGCCAGATCTAGCGCTTACGCACTGGTTAAATAAAGAAGGTCGCGCCTAAGCATCGAGACCCTTGCTTAAGCGCCAGTGGCGGTTACTAGGTGAGTATAATTAGTTTTCATGAATTTTGAAGAGGTTTTGGAGGCACCCATTGACTTAGTAGGTGGTTGTAATCACCATGGACAAAAATTATCATGAAAAGATGCATCTCTTGGGCAAATACATCCAATCAAGATAGATTTTGAAGAGATCCCAAGGCACCTCTTGGAAAACTATAAAAGAAAGAAGAGAGGACTTAGAAAAGAGTCTTGAAAATATTGACAAGTTTTGAAAGTTCTTTTCTGGGGAGTTAGTTCGAAGAGATTTTTAGGAACAACTTTTTATTTACTCTATCCGTCTTATTATTTTGTTTTCAGTGATTGTGAAAGAGAAGACATTCAAAGGAACTTCAAAATTTTGGTGGAGGACTTGAGATAAGTTTTTATCTTTTTCTATTAGACTACATTTGGTTTTAATTGAGACTTATTGTTGGTTTGATGATGGTTTCTTCTTTTAAACTAAAGTGTAGTTTTGTTTTCATCATGGATTCTGAGTAGTTTTCTTTATCTTCCTTCTTAAAATGATAAGTAATTAAGTTTTGGATGGAAGTTGTGGAGAGTATTGATCCTTAATGTTGGAAGAAGTTGTGATGATTTAAATCCATGCACTTCATCTACTTCTTAATTTGGCCAATTCAGATATTAAAATTTGTTGTGAGAACATGTAAGAATAGGGTTGGTATTGTCTCAGACAACAATTGGAAAGAATCACATGAGGTTGTATGAATGAGAATGTTGTTCATATGATTTAGTGCAATTAAATAAGGGAAATATTCATTGATGGTTGTAGAGTTAGAGGGCTTTAAAGTGACAGGTTAAAGCCACCAACTTGGTTTATTGTTTTAGGTTCTGATACAAAAATGTTAGCCCACAGGTGGAGGGAATGGACGAAACTCTAGAGTGAGAGCTAGTATCTTCCCTACCTAACCAGTCTTCAGAACTATTCAAACTTTAAATTAGTTAATGTTCTTTATAGCATCTCTAGTAAGGGTAAGGAATATATTTACTTTTATTTGGCACAACACAATTTGCATACTTCCACAATAGAATTCCTATACTTATTACTGATTCATGATAAGATGAAAGATATTTTCATATTAAATACTTTTCTTCTACAAAAAAACTTTTGTTATCTTTTGAAGTTGTTATTGTTTTGTTAAATTTTCAAAAATACCAAAAATATTTACATTTTAAATTCCAGAAAAAATCATTTTTAGTTTAAGTAATTATCTTTTTAAAACTAGAAAAACATTCGAAAAAGTGCATGTTGCATAATCTTCCCTATGGGTTCGATATTCAGTTCTTAATCAAAAAGTCCTATATTACTTGATAACGATATGTATACTTGCGTAGTATCCCAATATAAATATATATATATATATATATATAAATTAAAAAAAGTTAAATTCTTATTTTTCTTCAGAATCAAATTTTTGGTTTTGTTGCAAAATAAAGAAATATAAGTTAAAAATACCATCAGAGCTATTGCTATACTGTGCATAAGCATTAAGTATTCAAGGATCAAGTTTTTGGCGCCATTGTCTGGGATTAAAATCTTCAAGTGGTGTTGACTTCATAAATCCTTACATGTACAAAAATTTGGGATCAAATTTTTTGCGTCGTTGCTTGAGGATGGAATGAAAGAAAGAAAACTAACTAAATTTCTATTTTTAAAAAGTCTTATTTAAACTTTAAATATTGTATCTTATTTTATATGTTTTGTTTTAGTTTATTTTATTTTATGTTAGTGTATGTGTAGTTCATGTTCTGAAGGACTAGTACCCTACGATTCTGAATTAGAAAGAACTACTAGAAAAATCAAGAAAACTAAAAAAATTATAACTCTTGAAAAATCCAAAAAAAATTTAGAAATAGCAAACCAAATTAATCAAAATACTGAAAATCATAAAAAGTTTAGTCCTTTGAGATATTATGCCAATCCTACTGTAGATGAACTTCATTGTAGTATTCAAAACCCTACTATAGTGGCTAATTCATTTGAGCTTATACCTGCTATTATTCCAATGATATCAAATAATCAGTTTGGGGATCACCAACTGAAGATCCAAGTTTACATCTTGCCAATTTTCTAGAAATGTGCACTACATTTAAATACAATGGTGTTTCAGATGATGCCATAAGACTCGGGTTATTTCCTTTCTCATTAAGGGATAAAGCTAAGACGTGGTTGAATTCATTAACAACTAGATCTATCAGATCTTAGGGTGATTTAGCACAAAAATTCCTTGCTAAATATTTTCCACCATCAAAAACTGTGGAACTTAGAAATGATATTACATCTTTTAATCACTTTGAAGGGGAATCTATTTATGAAGCATGGGAACAATTTAAAGTACTCTTAAGAAAGTGTCCACACCATGCTATACCAGATTGGTTAATCATTCAAACCTTTCATAATTGATTAATTGGTTCTCTTAGATCTATTATCAATGTCGTTGCTAGTGGTTCATTGATGTCAAAACCATTTCATGATGCTTAAATTTTAATTGAAGAAATGGCTACCAATAATTTTCAATGGCCTTCTGAGAGGGTGAATTCAAAGAATGTAGCCAACATTCATGAAACTGATGCCTTTTCAATGTTAGCAAATCAAGTTGCTGCAATTTCAAGGAAGTTAGACCAATTTGGAATGAGTTTTTCTCAACCAATTTCCATGATCGAAGAGAATTCATTTGGCCAAATGGTAGATTCTCAAGCATCATTAGAAACTTGGAATTCCATAAATAATAAGCAAGATAGCCCATATTACAATTATTATAACACAGGTTGGAAGAACCATCCCAACTTTAACTGGAATAACAATCCGAGTGATAATAATCAGCAATGGGGGAACAACCATGTAAACCCATTGGAAAACTAGAACAACCAAGAGAATAATAATTATAGATCTACTTATCCTTCAGTAATCAATAGTAATACACAATTTAAGAGTAAGAAGTTATCTATAGAAGAAGGTGTTACAAATGGGCAATCAATTACAAAGTCAAGGAGCGACAATTAGAATTATTGAGAATCAACTTGGACAAATATCCCAAGGAATACTTCCTAATAATACTGAATCAAATCCAAAAGACGAGAATAAAGAGCAAGTTAAAGTCGTACAACTTAGAAGCGGAGGAGAGTTGGAACGTAAGGTTCAAAAAGAGATTGAAGTAAAGAGAGAAGAAATTGAAGAATCAAAAGCGGAAGCTCCAAATAATTTTGAATAACCTATTTCTCCACCAAAAATTTATTTAGAAAAATCACCACCTCAATTTCCTAAGAGATTTTGACAACAGAAGTTGGATAAGCAATAATCAAAATTTCTGGAAATATTTAAGAAGCTTACAATCAATATTCCATTTGCTGAAGCTTTAGAACCAATGTCAAGCTATGTATAGTTTATGAAGGATATTCTCAATCGGAAAAGGAAACTTCTTGAAAGGCTTAAAGATCCTGGTAGATTTACAATTCCAGGTAAAATATGAGACAGATTTTATGGAAAAACTTTATGTGATTTAGGTGAAAGTATTAATCTTATGTCATTATCAATATTTAAAAGATTGGGATTAGGAGAAATAACCCCTAACTATAACTCTGCAATTAGCAGATCATTTCATAACCCATCCTAAAATAATTATAGAAGATGTCCTAGTGAAAGTGGATCAATTTATCTTCCCTATTGATTTCATTGTGCTAGATATGGAGGAAGATAAAGAGATACCTATCATTTTGGGGAGATCTTTCCTAGCCACAGAAAGAGAAATGATAGATCTGCAGAAACTGCAATTAATAATGCTCATTAATGATCAAATAGTTACTTTTAACATTTCAAAATCAATGAAATATCCTACAAAAGGTAAAGATGATGAATGATATAGAATTAATGTTATAAGATATCTGAGCAAATGTCATTTCAAGACTATTTATGAAGAAAAATCTGAAGAAAAAGATTTGGAACACGAGCAAGAAGACAAATTAGATCAATGTGAAACCTTTTTAAGGAAGATTTAAGTTATGTTCAAGAAAGTTTTGAAATTTTGGACACGAAAGACAAAGATAAATCATTTTGTCCATCTTTTGAAAAACCTCCAAAACATGAGTTGAAATTACATCCTGAACATTTAAAATATGACTTTTTAGGAGATTCATCTACTTTATCTATTATAATGTCCTTGAATTTAACAAAGGAAGAAGAAGATACACTAATGAAAATTCTAAAAAAATTTAAAAAAGCATTCAGATGGACAATTGCTGATATTAAAGGAATCAATCCTTCAATTGGTATGCATAGAATTAATCTGGAAGAAAACTGCAAACCTAAGGCTAATCCACAAAGGATATTAAATCCTGTTATGAAAGAGGTTGTTAAAAAAGAAGTTTTAAAGTGGTTAGATGCTGAAATTATCTACCCTATTTTAAATTGTGCATGGCTTAGTCCAATTCACTGTGTTCTTAAGAAAGGAGGAGTAACTGTAACTGTGAATGAGCATAATGAGTTAATACCTACTAGAAAAGTTACAAGGTGGTGAATTTTCATTAATTATAGAAAATTAAATCTGGCCACTAGGAAAGATCATTTTCCACTACCGTTTCTAGATAAAATTTTTGATATACTAGCTAGGCATAAATACTTTTATTTTCTGGATGGATATACCGGTTATCATCAAATTCAAATATCTCATGAGGATCAAGAGAAAACAATATTTACCAGTCATTACGTTACTTTTTCTTTTAGAAGAATGTCCTTTAGTTTATGTAATGCCTTTGCTACATTTCAAAGATGTATGGTGGCAATTTTTTGTGATTTAATTGGAAAAGGGATTGAAGTCTTTATGGATGACTTTTAAGTGTTTGGAACTTCATTTGAATCATGTTTAGAACATTTATCTAAGGCTTTTAAGCACTGTGAAGAAACGAATTTAGTCCTTAACTGGGAAAAAATGCCAATTTATGGTAGCAGGAGGAAGTTTCTTAGGTCATCAATTATCAGAAAATGATGTGGAAGTAGATCCTGCTAAAACTCAAGTGATCACTAATTTACCTTCTCCAACAAATTTAAGGGAAATTAGGAGTTTTTTAGGACATGCTGGATTCTACAAGCGATACATTAAAGACTTTTCTAAGATTGCTAAGCCTTTATACCATTTTCTGGAGAAAGATGCAATTTTCAATTTTGATGAGGAATGCCTAAAAGCTTTCAAAGTATTAAGAGAAAAATTATCACTGCACCAATTATAGTTTCACCAACTTGGGAAAAACCTTTTGAACTTATATGTGATGCAAGTGATTATGCTATTAGAGGTGTTTTAGGACAAAGATATGATAAACTTTTCAATGTTATTTACTATGTTAGTAAAACTCTTAATGAAACTCAAATTAATTATACAACTGAAAAAGAGTCATTAGCAATAGTATATGCCTTTGATAAATTCAGATCATATTTGATTGGAACTCATTGTGTAATGCATACAAATCATTCTACTATTAAGTAATTAATGAAAAAGAGGGATACCAAACTGACACTTATAAGTTGGATTCTTATCTTATAAGAATTTCATTTTGAAATAGTAGATCGGAAGTGAACTGAAAATCAAATTGCTGATCATTTGTCCAGGCTTGAATTAGAAAAATCACTTTGTTTTAAAAAAGAAATTAAGAAACATTTTCCAGATGAAAATTTGTTCACTATAAATGAGTGTTGTGTTCCATAGTATGTCAACATTGTGAACTATATTGTTAGTGATCTTAAACCCTATGAAATGACATAACAACAAATGAAGAAATTTATTTCTGAAGCTAAGACTTATTTTTGGGATGACCTATATTTATATAAATACGGAAAGGATCTAATCATTTGAAGATGTGTTCCATTAGAAGAAACTAATGAATATATCCAAAAATATCATAATTTTGATTTTGGGGGACATTTTTGAGTTGAGAAAATATCATACATTATTCAACAGTCTGGATTTTATTGGCCTACAATTTTTAGAGATGTTAATGGTTATATCAAAACTTGTTATCGATATCAAAGAGCAGGCAATATTTCTAGAAGAAATGAGATGCCCCTCAATTATATGCTAGAAGTTGAAATATTTGATGTTTGGGGATTAGATTTCATGGGACCATTTATACCATCTTTCACAAATTTATATTTTCTGTTAGTAGTGAATTATGTATCCAAATGGATAAAAGCTGTTGTTTTACCTTGACGTGATGCTCAAAGTGTTGCAAAATTTTAAAAAGAAACATATTTTGTTGATTTGGGATGTCGAGAGTTATCATTACAGATTGGGGAAGTCATTTTAAAAATGTCATTATGGAGAAGTTATTAAAGAAATATCATATAAATCATAGGATAGCTACTTCTTATCATCCTGAGACAAGTGGTTTGGCTAAATTATCCAATCCAGAAATTAAAAGAATTATGGAAAAATCTGTGAATCCAACAAAAATGGATTGGTCAGTCAAATTTGACTATACTTTGTGGGCTTATAGAACTGCATATAGAACTCCTATAGGAATGTCCCCATATAGGCTAATATTTGGGAAAGCTTGTCACTTACCACTTGAACTTGACCATAAAGTATATTGGGTTATTAAAGAGTTCAATTATAACTTAAAAGATGCTGGTGAGAAAAGATTATTACAATTAAATGAGCTTGAAGAGATAAGGAATAAATCTTGTGAGAGTACTATGATTTATGAAGAAATGATGAAAATCTGGCATGATAGAAAGATTCTTACTAAAAATTTTCAGCCAGGGAAAAAGCTTTGCTATATAATGCAAGGTTAAGGTTATTTCTAGAAAAACTTAAGTCCTGGTGGATGGGCCCATTTGTTGTGATAAAAGTGTATCCTTATAGAGCTGTGGATATTAAAGATCCTAATTCTTAGAAAATTTTTAAAGTGAATGGACTTAGACTGAAAACTTATTATATAGGGGATCACCATAAATATAATGATGGAAAGATGTTGGGTCAACCAGAATGAGCACTGGATACGTCAGCCTGACAATGTAAAACCAAGCGCTTTGTGGGGGCAACCCATAGTTATCAGTGTATTTTTGCTTTGA
>NEWO01001198.1:81331-113906 GCA_003013225.1 Phalaenopsis aphrodite
GGGATAGATACAGGATTTGAGGTACAATGCTCTTTCATTTTAAACTATGAAAATTTGGGGTCAATTTGATTTCATACTTCAATGTCCTTCCGAAACGGGCGACGGGATTTCAATTCCAGCGACCAACAGCTTCTTACGGGCAACCCCACAAACCAACCCAAAATAACGCCGACAAGTTCAATTAGCTGTGTCTACACCATCACCAAAGTGAGAGGAGTTGATTCCCCATAGAAGCCCCATCAAAAAGAGCCCCTAAGATAGACTTTCATCAACACCTGAAAATGGCCTTGATCAAAATCATACCAAGACAATTCACTACACTCAAAGACTTCATATGAAGGTTTGTTGGACCCAATCAAAGCTACTATAAACATCGGATTGAGACCTCCCCTCTCAAACAAAAGTATTGAGCCTCAACCCTAAACCAAGCTTCATTTGATTCTCCATACGTGTTTACTGTATTTGATACCATATAAGCCATATAGATATATTCATCTTGAGAAGATGAAGGTGTAGGAACAAATTCATAATGATTTGGTTCAGTCTAGCTTGAGATCTTGAGGTTTTAGTGTGAACGGATTAGGGTTAGGTCATTTAGGGATGATGAACAGATGTCGTTTGATCATGTGTTTATCCATTGGATGGTCGTCATGAAGCTGGACAAGTAGATAAAATGAAAAAATGTGCTGACGAGGCTGCTACGTGGTTGGTGGCGTTAAATAACGGAGCACAGCGTAGAGACTTTGGAGCTGCCAAGGTTGAAGAGGTGCGCGTGTTTAAGTAAAAAAAATTGGATTTGATAGATTTATTTAAATACCATAACTTCAAAAATTCATATCTTGGTGTAGAAAAATCACAAAAATAAAATAAAAATACTTTCTTGCTATGTGAACAGAGGAGAATATTGTGGATAAAAACTAGAGATTATTTTCTTACTCTTTGATTTTTACTTAATTAAGTACTCTCTATGGTATTTAATTCATCATGGTTAAGCATTGCTCACCATAACTTGAAATTTTGATCGTTTGTTTCTCATGATTGAGGCTATGTTCTCTGATTTTTTGAAGGTCAGAGGACATCTCTGTTCTTCTAATCCTAACTTTCAAGCTAAGATGGCTATTTTGGCTTATATTAATTAAATAGATTAAAATATTATTTGGAAAATTATTAGATAAATTTTAATAGATTTGTTGTGATCACAGAAGTCTGGGAAAAATATCATTATGTCATGAATAATTTTATGAATTTCTATTATTAATTAAATGTATATATCTTTTACTAATTTATTTAAATTAAAATTCTCATCCAAATTTAACAAAATCAATTCAACATTATGTGTAAAAATCATGTTAATCCACTATAAAAAATTGAGAATTATTATATTAAGTTTAGGCACTAAGGTTGATTTTTCAAGAAGCATTGTATTTCATGTACAAAAATAATTATATTAAAATAAATACACTAAGAAAAATTAAGAAAAGTATTTTCTTGAGATCCTTGTGATCACAAGCACTTAGGAAAAAATTTTTTTTTTCATTAAATACTTTTTCTTAGCTCTATTTTGAATTGAAAAAAATTAAAAATAATTAAAATTCCAAAAAAACAAAAATATTTCAAAATGTTCCTAATTATTCTCTGATCACTTGGGACTCATTAAAATATTTTTCCTAATTTTTATAAGTTAAAGTAAAATTTCCAAAGGCTTAAAAATGTCTTTCCCTTGATTTCTCATTAAAATAATTATAATAAACAAATTAAAAATCATAAAAATATAAAATTTATTTCATTGAGTTCTTTGAACTCAGAGTGGTTTAATAAAAATGTAAAAACAAGTTTTGGTACTTAAAACATATTTTCCATTTAATTAAATCATAGAAAACCAATAAAGAAATAAAAAATTAAATTAAAACTTAATTTAAAAATCATAGTATTTTGCCTAAGTGTTTTCTATGACCTAAGGGAACCTCTAATACTTTTTTCATAAACTAAATGCTTTACTTTGATCATTTGAATAAGAAAGAAAAATCATATTTTATAAGTTAAAATAATTATTAAAATTAAATATGAAAACCCACATTTTTCTCCTCTCATGTTTCAATTACTCTATGAATAGGGTACTCTAAAGTATCTTAAGTCACTTGAATTATGCTTCAATGAGTTATGAGTTGAAGAGCCCAAAGGGTAAAGTGGTACTTCTGGATTTTGGTTCCTTAATCAAAATTTAGGATTAATCCAAAGGGCAAATGTGTAATTTTGATCCTAATGAATATGTTCGGATAATTGAAACATAATGGGTAAAAGGTAGAAATCAACCTGCCACCTTCCCATGATAAGAATAAAATTATGAATTTTCTAAATTATGAGATTTGCAAGTTAATCAAAGATCAAATAGTTTCCAAGTGATGCTCTTAAACTAAGCAGATGATGTTTCACACAAGATTAAGTCCGCAATTAATGATGATCTCACTTCTTTTAATTAGAATCCACATCACCTAAATTAAAACTATAAATCTTTGTTAATCATTCCTCCATTAGATTTGAAGGACTTTGAAGTGATCTAGGCTTAATATTTAATTCATTTGAAGGGATTTAGAGGATAATATGACGAATGATTAGCATTAAAAGCCAAGCTTTAGTGATGGGTACATAGGTCCTTAATGACTAAAACTTGTCTTAGGGGCATTCGTAGGGCACTAGTCCTTCAGAACCTGAACTACGCATACGCTAGCATAAAATAAAATAAAATAAAATAAAATAAAACATACAAAATAAGATACAATATTTAAAGTTTAAATAAGACTTTCTAAAAATAGAAATTTACTTTGTTTTAATTCTTTCTTTCTTTCTATCCCTGAGCAACGGTGCCAAAAACTTAATTCTAATTTTTTTTTATGTGTAAGGATTTATGAAGTGAACACCACTACTTGATGATTTTAATCCCCGACAATGACGCCAAAAACTTGATCCCAATATTTTGTATGTCTAAGGATTTAAGCAGTCGACACCACTAATTGAAGAGTTTAATCCCCGACAATGGCTCCAAAAACTTGATCCCTCAATACTTAATGCTTATGCACAGTATAACAATATTTGTGATGACATTTTTAACTTATATTTCTTTATTTTACAACAAAACAAAAAATTTGATTCTGAAAAAAAATAAGAATTTAACTTTTAAATTTATATGTATTTTTATATTGGGATACTACGTAATTAAACGTATCTTTATGAAGTAATATATAACTTTTTAGTTAAGACCTAAATATCGAACCCACCGGGAAGATTATGCAATATGCACTTTTCTGAAAGTTTTTCTATTTTTAAAAAATATAATTAATTAAATTTAAAAATATTTTTGCAGAAGTTTAAAATGTAAATATTTTTGGTAATTTTGATATTTTAACGAAATAGTAACAACTTAAAAAGATAACTAAAGTTTTTGTAGAAGAAAAGTATTTAATAGAAAAATATCTTCCTTCTGATCATGAATCTGTAATAAGTATTGGAATTCTATTGTGGAAGTATGCAAATTGTGTTATACTAAATAGGAGCAATAATATTCTCTACCCTTACTAGAGATGCTATAAAGAATATTGGTTAATTTAAAATTTGAATAGTTCTGAAGACCGGCTAGGTAGGGAAGATACTAGCTCTCACTCTAGAGTTCCATCGATTCCCTCCACCTGAGGGCTAACATTCTTGTATCAGAACCTAAAACAACAAAACAAGTTGGGGGCTTTAGCCTGTCACTTTAAAGTCCTCTAACTCTACACCCATCAATGAATATTTCCTTATTTATTTGCACTCAATCATATAAACTACATTCTCAGACATACAACCTCATGTGATTCTTTCCAATTATTGACTGAGATAATACCGGCCCGGTTCTTACATGTTCTCACAATAAATTTTAACATCTGGATTGACCAAATTAAGAAGTAAATGAAGTGCATGGATTTAAATCATCACAACTTAATCCAACATTAATGATCAATACTCTCCACAACTTCCATCCAAAACTTAATTACTTATCTTTTTAAGAAAAAAGATAAAGAAAACTACTCATAATCCATGGATAAAACTAAACCACACTTTAGTTTAAAAGAAGAAATCATTGTCAAACCAATAGTAAGTCCCAATTAAGACCAAAAGTAGTTTAAAACAAAAAGATAAGAACTTATCTCAAGCCCTCCACCAAACTATTGAAGTTCCTTGAATCTCTTTACTTTTACAGTCACTCAAAACAAAATAACCAAAAGGATAAAGTAAATAAAATGTTGTTCCTAAAAATCTCTCCGAACTAACTCACCAAAAAAGAACTTTCAAAACTTGCCAATCTTTTTAGGACTCTTTTCTAAGTCCTCTCTTCTTTCTTTTATAGTTTTCTAAAAGGTGCCTTGGGATCTCTTGAAAATGTGCGTTGATTCGATGTATTTGTACAAGAGATGCATCCTTTCATGATAATTTTTGTCCATGGTGGTTACAACCATTTATTAAACCAATGGGTGCCTCAAAAACCTCTTCAAAATTCCTAAAAACTGACTTTACGTGTCTAGCAACTGCCTCTGGCGCGTAAGCGTTCTTGGGGCTTAGGCGCGGCCTTCTCTATTTAACCAGTGCTTAAGCGCCTCATCTTGTGCTTGGACACCTAAACTCTTTTACACAATTTTTCACCTTTTTGCTCCAGATTTTATCCTTATTCACTCATTTAAGCATTTTTTCCATTTTTTCTTGCATCTGCAAAAACAAACAAAAAAATACCTTCCATTAAAGTGCAATATCTCAAAAATAGGTATAAAAATGTGTCTAAAAACACTATATATTTTAGGTGTGTCATTAGGCTCATTTATTTAAACTACAGAGGATAGGAGATTGGTTTGGACTTATATTTTTGAAACATAAAAAGTTACTTTAAAAAAATTATATATACATATATTAAATAAAATCAGGCATCAGGACATCCATTCTGGTGACTAAAAAATTCTAATTTTGTGACCGTCAACCAAATCGAACCTTCAATTAGCCTTGACTTAGCCTTATGCGTAGCACAAATTTAACTCAAATCAAAATCCCCAATTTTTGCCCTAAACATCAAATTCATTCAAATTGAACATCACATCCCCTCAATTTTCCAAGCAATTGATACCAAAATACCTCTTGAAAATTCTGTAAATCAAGTTGACCATTCAATTGCACTAGAACCAATCTTTAGCTAAACACAAACCCAAGTCCAAGCCAACTCATAAATTTTGAGCACAAACACTAAATCCACTTGAAGCCACATGGTTTGACCCACCTTGAACCACCCTAGCAACCACTTGAACCCTAAAATCCAACCTAGATCTTCCTAGTCCATCCTTGAAGTGACATGAACCAAGTGTCCCAAAATTTAGTGGATCCTTTCGCATTTTTTACGAAATGACATTTGCTTGAGCTCAATTGATTAATCCCCCATCTTGATTACAATTAAACCTCCCCCTTCGTTCTTTGTGCTAGCTAGCCACCTCCCCTGGCCTGGCCAGCTGGCCTAGTGGCCGGAAAACCCCAAACTGAGAAGGCTTCCCAATTGACCAACTTCAAATTCAACCTCCCAATGTGGCTCACCCCCAATTGCCACTTGCGTCTTTCAGCCCTCCTCCTAAGCACCATTTCCCACACCTTATATTTCCATGTTGGCCACCATGGACATGGCTACTTAAGCTACCAACTTCATGGCCAAGAGGACAGTGTTACCATTTGCTTAGGGAGAGGCCTCTAAATCTTACATAGAGCATCCTTGAGCCTTCCAAAGTTAATTCTAACCATTTTTTCCCAGTGAACCCACTTTCAAACCCTAATTTTGAGTTAAAAAACTAGGAATTTTTTTGTCCCTCTACAAACTCCACAAAACACCAAATTAAACAACCCTTAAGCTTCCTCAGACCAAAGGAGGAAGTTCGCCATCAAAATCCCCATTAACGAGCACTTTAAACGAGTTTTGGACCAAGGTAGTGACACCTTTTGGTCAAAATCATACCTAGACCTTACCCCAGCTCAAACCAACCCTTTGAGGAGTTTTTTTGGACTACAAGGAAGTATCCACAAGCACCAAATTGATGCCTCACCTCTTGGGCTAAGGTATAATAAAAAAACCATAAAAGTTCCCTCTATTTCATTAAATGTGTAGAGAATGCTTATTTCATGAGTATCTAGCCGAATTGATATGTTTACCTTGATTAGATGAAGCTGTAGGAACAAATTTCATGTGATTTGGTTGAGTATCGAGAGAGATCTTAGCATTTTATATTGGGCGATTCTCAGTTTAGAACAGTCGAGGACAATAAACGGATGCTGTCCATTAACGCGTGTATCGATCCAACAACCAAAAAGTCAAATGAAGGGATTAAAAATAAAGTGTGGGCTGAGTCAGCCCTGAAGCATAAGGTGGCATCAAATGGGAGAGTGTCACATGGTCTTTCGGAGCCATCACGTGTTCGCATGGCGTCGTTGTGGATAAGTGGATAAATTGGTTATTTTTATTTAAATAAATACTAAAAGTTTTAAAATTCATAACTTGGTGTAGAAAAATCATAAAAATAAAATAAAAATACTTCTTTGCTCAATGAATAGAGGAGAATAATGTTGGCCAAAAACAAAAATTATTTGGTAGGTTTGTGATTTTTAATTAATGAAGCACTCTCTAGACAATTTTAATTTTTATTAAGTAAATAAACTTCACCATGGCTTGAAACTTTAGGGGTTTACTTCTCAAAACAGTGAGAACGTCCTCTAAAATTTTCAATGTTAGAGGACATCCATTCACTCAAACCTAAATTTTCAAGTCTAGCAGCCCATTATTTGCTTAAATTAATTATATAAATTAAAGTATAAGTCAAAAAAATATGGAACTTATTTTGGTATGTTCCCTGTGATTAGAGGACTATAGAAAAAAAGAAAAACTAAGTTTAAATATTTATGTACATTACTATAGCTAATTAAGTTATCTTAAACCATACAAATTAAAAAAAAATAATATAATTCAAAAATTACAGAAAAGGATTCCACACTGTAAGTAATAAATTCTTTAAACCACTGTAACAATTTGAAACCCGTTTGAATTAATTTGTTAACAAAATTCTTTTTCTTTAAAAGAATAATGGGATTTTAGTATTAAAATAACTATGATAAAAAAACTATAGTTAGTAAAATAATGAAAAGTGATTTTCTGAGTTCCTTATGATCAGTGACACCTAGGGAAAATAAACTTTATTTTAAAATAAATATTTCATTTTTTAGCAGCTTCTAAAATTAAAAATAATTAAAAATATTTAACAATTATAAAAATATGAAAATGCCCAAATATTTTCCTAAATGTTCTCTAATCACTTAGAACCCTTCAAAATAGTTTTCCTAATTTTTCTAATTTAGTTATATATTTTTTAACTCTAAAAATTTATTTCTTAAAATTTTCCATTAATATAAATATAATAAATAAAATAAAAATTGTAAAGAGGAAAAGTTTATTTCTTTGAGTTCTCTATACTAAGATTTAATGTTTAGAGTTTAGGGTTTAGGGTTTTTTAAAATTTTCCATTCAAATAATTAAATAAATAAAATAAAAATTGTGAAAGGAAAAGTTTATTTTTTTGAGTTCTCTATACTTAGATTTAAGGTTTAGTGTTCAGGGTTTAGGGTTTCGGGAGATTAAAAAAAAATTTGAAATAAAATCATATTTTTAAAATTTTTATTAATAATATAATTCAAAAAATAATTATAATAATGAAAACATAACTTGAAAAATCATGAAATTTTGTATAAGTGGTCCTCTGACTTAGATTAACCTCGAATAATTTTCCTATAATTAAGAAAGTTTTATTTGAATAATTTAATAAACTAACATTGAAAATGCTATTTTTGATCTAAAATAAGGATACAAAATAAATTTTATATGAGAAATGCCTTAATTTCTCCTCTGATATTTTAATTGACCACGAGTGTGGTACCTCAAAAATTTTAAAGTCATTTGAGTTCAGGGAGTTATGAAGTAAAGAGCCCTAGGGGCAAAATTGTAATTTCAGGATGTTGATACCCTAATTAAATTTTAGGTTAATCAAAGGGTAAATGGGTAATTTTGATCATAATAAACTTTTTTGGATGTTTGAAATAAGTTGGGTTAAGAGGTAGTAACCAACTTGTCACCTTTTCATAATGAGGACAATATTGTAATTTTATAGTTTTTTATACCTTGGAGGTTGATTCAATTGGATGATACTAAGGTAATGGGCTTAGGCTAGGAAGATAATAATTTACTTATTTGAAGCCCATACTTCGTGATTAGATGATCAATATGATCTTTAAAAAGAATTGAATTTCACTTTTTTCAAAAATTTGATTATTGAAAACCTACCTCGAGATTGGCTTTAATGACTTGGTAGTGAGCTAGGCTTGATATTTAGACTTCTTTAATGAGAATTAGAAAATAGAAACATGATTCATTTATGAATAACTTTAAGCACTACAAGCCCAACTGTAGTGGTGGGTACAAAAGCATTATTTACTTAATTTGGCCTAAGGGCATATACTTACATAACTCTTAAATAAAACATCAAGTGAATGTTTGAGGACCCAATCTTGGAATAATTAAAATATTAAAGTTCACTGAACATATGGCGTATTAATCCATTGAAACTTAATTTAACTGTGAACGATTAATTCTACAATAAAATAAGTCATATAAAACTCGAAACATTTCAAAGGTTTTTAAGAGGTTATTTAGGGTTATGCCCCAAACGCTTTTATGATCATTTAGGTATTTTGAAGGATAGTGAAACTTATTATTCGTTATTCAAGAAAATCATCCATTATAACTTTTAAAGACCCACCAAGCTATGCTTCAAGATCGGATAATTCACCTAAATCAATAAAAATACCATACACTACGTATACTATATTAATTTACTTAATGCTCAAGGATTTGAGTCTTCTCTAAGTTATTTAAATCGTTATGAGCAACTAAGGATCTTTATTATTTTTTGCACATATGGATCGTTGGGCTTGTGTAAGTCTAAGGTCTGGGTGGTTAGGGTATTGAAGATAATGCTAATGTCTTCTAGAAGGAGGGATGCTACTTGGGATTTAGAATAGTATCTCCTACCTCAAAAACCTTTAATAAGGAGGATATGATAATGACCGATGATACTATTCAAGGATTCTTAAGAAGATGATTACCTCTGATACTCTTAGGTAGTTTGGAGTCCTAGTTTGATCAAATTAATTAACATGTGGACTGTACAACTCCATATTATGTTTGAAAAATAATCACTTTTATGTGATAAAGTAAATTTTATATGCATGAAAATTGAATTCAAAAAGAAATATTGTAAAGGTCCACAGATAATCACTTGTAGTGAGTTTAGGACAACTCTCCACATATTATCGGGTTGGTAGCTCTTACTTAAGGTTGAGAAGCACACGATCCAGCTCTAAGCCCCCACTATTACCAATATCTTACACTCAGTTCTGGTCTTTTATTTATGATTACGGTTTTTCTTTTTACAAGGTTTTCACTACGACTTAGTTTTGACTTTCCATACTCTATGTTTCCATTTACTTTCTTGAAATTTATTTAATTCCTATAAAAATGTTCTAATTTATTATGCTAAAAATTCAGCGAGAGAAGTGAGAAGATAACAAGTACGTATTTCATTTAATGAAATGCAAATTTATTTTTTAACTTTATAGCATTTTTTCTACCCACATTTATTTACTTTATATTCAAAACATAACACATTTTCAAAATTAAACAAGATTTTTAAAACCAAATAACCAAAACAAAAATCTCATAAAATGTTCTATTGTATTTACGGGACTCCATCGGATGAAGTAACTCACAGTTGTTAACGAGATCTCCTGAGTTTAAATAACCTTAACAACTCATTTAGACTAAGTAAACTCAAAATAAAATTGTCGTGTCCAAACAATAGAACCATGAAATCCTAACCAGTGTTGCTCTAATAAACTTTAACCCTGGTAAAAACCCTTAAACCTTATACTTTAGAACTACTAGTTTGATGAGGAACCTGGATCTAACTCTGTGAGTAACCTAATGAGGATGTACAAAAGAAGAACTTCAAGGGAGCAAGCAGATCTATAATAGTAATTTTTCCTTAGCAAGAGAGCAAGCCATAAGATTTCAAGTTTTTCTGGCGAGTGAAACATAAATCCTCATCTCATCTTTAGGCTTTTGCACAATCACATTGCGCAATTTAAGCCCTAACTCGGCTTAGGCTCTGAGGTTATTATTTTTCATGACATAAATCCTTCTATCTTCCATGCTATTTGTATGACTGTATCATGCATATGTAAGCCCTAAATAATAATAACTGGCAGGATGAAACACTTAATGATATCTATAGAAAATTGAAGTCAAACAAAAGGATTGTTTGGGAACTCACTAAGGTTCTCTTCAGGATATGTGATATCCCCTAGTTTATCTTCCCTTGGATTCCATAATAATTCTTCCATGCTTGAGCTTTGCCCATTTTACACTCCTTGGTCCGAACTTTAAAGAGTCATATCATTTGAAAATCTTGAAGATAATATTTTCTAATCTAAATCGAGAGTTTTTTTTATGTGACCTCGATCATTTAAGATGTGATTAACTATAGAGGCTTGCCCTTATAGGAAACTATAGAAACCAACTTAGTATAAACCCTATCAAATTTTTCATTTAGATAGGGGAAATTTGTTGTTCAACATAAAAATGTTTCGTAGACTAAAATGGATGTCATAAAATTTATAGTTTATTTAATCGACCCTCACTTGTAAGTAATATGACTATTTATCGGGATAGATTTTTCACTTACAGTGTTATGCTTTTTTATTTAACTATTATTTTTATGAGATAAGTTACGTCTTGTATTTTAAAATTAAAATATTATTTTTCAATACTATATATATATTAATATTGAAAAAGAAGTAGAAGGGCTTGAACTAGGAGCTCAGAATGGATTTGTAGAGGGAAAAGAACGTCTCACAGTGCAGAACAACTTGCTTTCTGCTATTGAATATGAGAAGCAATTCTTGAGACAACAGGCTTCCATCAATATCTTTACTGATGGTGATAGGAACACCAAATTCTATCATGCTTAGATTAAATATAAAAGGAAGTGTAATACCATACACTCTATCCAAAATGCTGAGGGGGTTTGGCATCATGAAAACACTCCCATTGCTTGAGATGTTACTAATTATTATAAAAACCTACTAAACTAAGTCACCACTACCAGGCCTCCAATTGAGAGTCACAACTTTTATGAAGAGTTGAGATACACCAAGAACCTTAGACTCACTGATCCCCCCAATGAAAAAGAAATCTGGGTGGCTTTAAATTCTATTGAAATTTCTAAGACTGCAGGGCCTGATAGATTCACAGTAGACTTCTACAAAAAATCATCAAAAATTATTAAAACTGATGTTATTGTTGTTGTTGTCAATTTCTTACAAGGTGAGAATGTTCCTCATCATTTATGTGCTTCCAACTATGTTCTGATACACAAATCTAAAATTTAGAAACTTGGGACAATTTCAGGCCCATCTGCCTTGCCACTGTACTCGGTAAAGTTATAAGAAAAAAATATTGTTAATAGACTCCAACCCCATCTTGACACACTTATCGAACATAATCAGACTGCCTTTGTCAGGGGGATGTCTATTATTGACAACACCTTACTGGCTCAAGAATTTCTGCTGGACCTGGATAAGCCTTGTAGAGGAGGAAACCTTATTTATAAGTAAGATATCAGAAAGGCTTATGACACCATGCATTGGGACTTTACACTGGAAATCCATTTAGCTAGATGTTTTTAGCCTGAGTTCTGTAATCTTATTCATAGATGGCTACTTAACAATGTACACTCCATCCTTATCAATGGGTAAGCTTGGGAGTCCTTTATTGCTACAAGAGGCTTGAAGCAAGGGGACCCATTGTCCCCTACTATTTTTATTCTTGCAATTGACTACTTTTCTAGAATATTGGATGAAGCCATTCTGACCCAAAGCAACTCTAGATACCACAAAAGGTCTAATATAGCCATTTCTCACTTACTGTATGTTGATGACATCATTGTATTCTCTAGTGCTCACAAGAATGTTGTCAAAAAAGTCTTTCAGATCCTCATGAAGTTTCAACTACCCTCAGGGATGTATTTCAATGTTGATAAGTTCCATCTGATATTCAACATGAAATCCTTGCCCATTTGTAAACAGTGGGACTCTAATTACATTGGTTTCTCATGTACTCAACTTCCTATCAAATATCTGTGAAAGTTTATTTGTTAATCTACCAGTGAGAAACCAAGGTAATTTTATTAAGGACTTCATCAAGTATCATAAATATTTTAAAAATTATTTTTTTAATTAAAACATATTTTCCATATAATTAAATCATTATAAATCAATAAATAATTATAAAATTAAATAAAAAATTTTTTTTAGAATATCATTGTATGTTGCTTATGTATTTCTCTGATCTACGTGAACCTCGAATATTTTTCCCATTAAAAAAATTTTAACTTGATTGATTAAATAAATCTTACTTTATAAGTTAAGATAATTACTTAAATTAAATTAAATTTTGAAAATCCATATTTTCTCCTTTGTTTTTTTAATTGCCCCTGGACAGGTTACTATAAAATTCTTAGTCATTTAAAGTATGCTTAATGACTTGTAAAGTGGAGAGCCTCGAGGGTAGAGTGGTGATTTTTCACCTTGGTGTTGTAATTAAAATTTAGTATTAATCAAAGAAAAAATGAGTAATTTTGGGTCTTAATGAATACTCTTGGATGATTGAAATAGAATGGGTTAAAAGGTAGAAACCAATTATCCACCTTTCCATAACAAGAATAAAATTATAATTTCTAAGTTATCTATGTTTGGAAGTTAATCAAAATCAAATGATTCTGAAGTGATGGGCTTAGGTTACGAGGATGAAAATTAATTTATGTCAAGCCCACAATAGGATGACATGACATTTTAATGAGGATATGTATCACTAAAATTTAAAATCTTAATGATTGTCATTTTCCCATTGAGATTTATGAGGGCTTGGTAGTCATCTAAGCTTTATCTTTAAACTTATTTGATGGGATTTAAAAGTAATAAGATTGTTAATAAACACCTCTAAACACTACAAGGACAAATTTTATCCTGGGCACAAAACCTTTAATGACTTACCTTGCCTTAGGGATATTCACCTACATAACTCTTAAATGAAATATCAATTGTCGTTAGGAAAATTAGAATGTCAAGGTGCACCGAGTAGTAGGGTAACCTTAAATTTAACTTGGCCTTGGATGACTAATAGAATACTATAACATGTTCAAAATGAACTCGAAATATTTCAAGAGATCTTTGAAGCGGTTCAAAGTCATTTCTCGTGCACTTTGGAGTCTCTTAGATATTTTGAAGGACAAAATCAACTTGCTATATTTTGTTTTATAACCATCAACTAAGATCTTTTGAGACTCTATATGTCATAGTTTGGAGTCTTTAAGATACACCTACATCTACTCTTGAAATTTATTTAAAATTCCTAAAAAATTGTATACATGTTGCAAAAGCTAATCTTTTAACAGCAATGCCGAGAAGATGACAGTGACACTTTTACATTATTGTTTAATTTCTATCATTTTACTTCCTGCAATATACTTTTATTGCAAAATATTATACTGCCTTGGGTGTGCACTTTACTATACTTGCAAAACAAATACCATTTTAAAAAATTAATTAACATTTTCAAAAATCTAAAACAAACGGTTTCAAAAATAACCTTTAATTATTTTTATATGTCACTAAACCTAAAATGTTCTTTTAAATTTACGGGAGTCCCTTAGAGGAGGTAACCCACGATTGCTAACGAGATCCCCCCACCCATTTAAATGGGTTTCACAACTCATTTAACATATATAAATTCAAAAGAAAATATAAATACTAGAACCAAGTAACCGTGTGATCCTAACCGGTGTCGCTCTAATCAATTTTAACCTACCGTAATGATTGAACTTAAACATGCCATTTTAGCTTTTAAGCCTTTAGAGTTTAGGAAAACTACTTTATTGAGGAGCTTAGAGCTAACTTTGTGGGCAGCCTTCTACAACAGCATATCTTTTCTTAGAATTAAACAAATAGCCATAGGATTTCAAGGCTTTCTGCCTATTGCGACATAAATACTTAACTTATATTTTAGGCTTTTGTATAGCTATGTTATTCAATTTAAGCCCTAACTTGTTTTAGAATTTTGAGGTCGTTGTTCATTATAAATTAAATTCTCACATCTTCCAGGCTATTTATGCAACCATCTCACATAAATGTAAGCCCTAATTAATAAAATTGACAGGATGAAACATCAAATAATTCTCTTTGAAATTGAAGCCGAACCATAGGATAGTTTGAGCAGTCATCGAGGTTTTCCTCAGGATTCATGACATCCCCTAGTTCTTCCTCCTTTAGATTCCAAAGTAAAATGTTTCAAATTTGAGCCATTCTCATTCCACGCCTTTTTGTCTGATCTCTTGAAAAGTTCAATCCATTTAAATTTCTAAAGATAATATCCTTTGATTTTTATCGAGAGTTTTCTTAGGTGACTTCAGTTATCTAAATTGTAATTAATAATAGGGGCTTGCATTTATAAGAAATATTTAAGAACCCATATTAATTGAAACTTTATTTAATTGTTTGTATCAAATAGGGAAACTTGTCAGTTAATATTAAAAATGGTTTTTCATAGACATAAATGGATTTCATAAAGTCCTTAGCTTATTTAACCGAGCCTTGCTAGTAAGTGTTGTGTCTACCCTTCAGGATAGATGCATTGCTTGTGGTATTAGACTCATTTAGTTAAAATACAAAGGATATGAGATCTGTTCGGTCTTGTATTTTCAAAACATTAAATCGGACGTTTGGATATCCATTCAGGCAACATACAACTTCTAATTTGGATGTCGACAACTTCTAATTTGGTGACCAACAAAGAAAGAAAATTATTTAATCATTTGGTGAAGCTACGTGAAAGTTTGCACTGGCGCAAAGTTGCACCAAACGGTGCCAAAATTCTCCTCCAGTAACCCGGCCAGCGCCAGACCAGTGCTGCAATTACGAATCACAGAGGAAGTTTCTATGGTCATTATTTTTGCAATTTTGACAATTTTAATAATTGATTTATGAATTTGGACTGGATTTGGACAAAACTAAGTCAATTCAGTTCAAATTTTAAGTCTATATATACCTTTTGGATGAAGTAGAAATACCCATTCTTATCCATTGGCTTCAAACTCCAAGGTAAGTTACAAATCCAAATTTTTAGACTAGAGAAGGTTCATTAATCAATATGCACAAAAGATGTATGAGAAAGTGTTGGTGAAAAAGAAAATAATTAAGTAGTGAGGATTTTTAATCAAGGAAAAGAAGTTCCAGAAACTATGGTGAAAGATATCATATTGAAGTGGTGATGGGAGGACTTATGCTACACTATTGAAGTAGTAGTAGTTCTTGTGGTAAAATAATTTTATGCTAATCTCAATGGATTTAACCAAGGACTAGTGTATGTGCGAGGCAAATAAGTACCTCTTAATCCTTCTTGGACAACCTTCTACCTTCTTTCTGCTGTGTAGCAAGTCACAAATTCTCTATGGTAATTGGGAAAAGTCTCTTATCTCATGGAAACCTTTGGACCAAAATTTTAACTTTTTGAATTTTATGAAACCAGAAGATGAGAATGCTCCTATGGATCAATCATCTCAGAATTCAACACCTACTTTATTATCTCCACCACCAAATAATTTGGATGTTGTGATGAGAAGAGTTAAAAATTTGGAGAAGAAAATGAATCATATCCTCATTGAGATTGATGGAATTTCTACTAAATTCGACTGTTTAGATTGGGGAATGAAACAATAATTTAACCATACTAGACTTATTGAAGATTGGATAGTGCAATTGTACAAGAGGAATTGATCCTTTTTTTTATCTCCTTGAAGTGAAGCTTTTTAGCTTTTTAGCCATGATATGGATTTTAGGAGTTAATTTTTCCTTTGTTTGAAAATTATTGTATATATTTTGGATTTTTTAGATCTTTATGGCTTCTAAAATGAAAAAAAACTTTTGGAAGGCTTCCCTTTCACGAGTATAAGTTTATCAATATGAAGGCACAGTATGACTACAACACGCATTTTGCGAAGAAAAATTTGATTCAAAAGTGAGCATTTTTCAAGAGGGATGATTCAAGGATTGATTGTAGTAAGGCAATGGGAGACTTTTTGCTACTATAATGATACAGTAGTTAAAAATAGTGTTCGAGAGTTCTATGCAAACCTCTGTGCTGCTATAGATGATCGGATTTTTGTTTGAGGTAAATTCGTAGTTTTCACTCTTACAAGAATTAATGTGTTATACCAATTAAGGAATGAGGATCAGTGTGTGTATAACTCGTTTCAACTTTTTGACTCAATGTTAGATGGAGTCATGGAATTTCTCATTGAAGGGTAAGGTGTAAGGATGGTAAAGAACAACAATAAGGTACATTTTGCCACACCTCAGCTTACAACACAGTCTAAGGCATGTCATTATTTCATTTCTGCAGGCTTACTTCCTACAAATCATTTAAGAGAAGTGACTAAAGATAAAGCTTTTTATAAATTACTGCATCCAACTTCATAAGAAAATTGATATTTGTTCTTTAATTTACACTAATGCTCATACATAAATGAATGGTAGTACCACTGAGGGTTTAGGGTTTCTTGATTTTTACATTATGTCAAGATTTAGGAGTACTGTTTGATCCTTTGAAAGAAATACGACAACCCCTAATCAGTAAGCGTAGTGTGCATACCTATGAGGCACATGATGGGTGGAGAACTGAAAGTGGAAGTAGAGACATACCATCTACATCTGCATCTAAACCTTCCACTTCTAGTCCATTTTCTATACAAGAAATTGTGGACCAGATTATTGTACAAAAAGGAAATATTTTGACACTCCAAAATCAGATGAGAAGCATGGAAGAAAGAAGCTCTCATAATGATTCCTACATTCAAAGGAGAGTTGAATATTATATATGTTACTATGAAGCTCAGATCAGATATATGAAAATAGATAATTTTGTGGAATTTCCCACCTATCCCACACTTACACCCTATGTGAATGAAGAGAATGTAGAAGTTTGGGAAGTTGATAAAAGAGTAGGAGAAGAAGAAGACACTAATGAGGAGGAAGATTATCATGATGTTAGTTTTCCTTTTAAATTGTTATTGGTTTGCTTTCTGTTAGTTTGTTGATGTAGTTTTATTTATTTTTAGTGTACTTTACATGAAATTTTTAGTGCTAAGTTTACTTTTTCTGAATATATGTTTTAGATTTCCATTAATGTTTACTACATTCATTTAATACAGTAAATCCTTTGATAAAACTAAGTTATTTGAACTTTATATAGTACTATATCTCTGCTCTTTTTATTTTTGGTAATTGCATAGTCTACTTTCAAAGTTCAAAGTCCCAGAGAAAAAAGGTTAGTACTTTTGAATGTATTTAATATTTTCTTACATCCTTCATTTCTTGTACTGGATTTTTTATTTATTAAAACATTAAGTTTTGGGGCGAAGAAAATTTTCTTTTGAAAGAAAGAAAAAAAGTTTTATTTGTACTCAATTAACTATGTTTTTAAAATCTCATTTAACATAACCTTTGGTATTTGAGGGTAACTTTAGATAAATATATTTTGGTATCTAACCTACTATATTAGGCTTAAGTAAAGGTTTTCCATAATGAAAGTTAATTCTTAAGTTAAGCTATTTAGTATGAAAGAATAAGACTATGCTTTTTCTATTTAAAGTAAAGAAAAATGTATTTTTGAAGTGCTAAAAATTTTAGTGTTCCATAAAAAAAGATGAAAATGAGACTTTAAGAAAAATCTTCAAAACTCATAATAATTTATTCAGTGAAGGAATGTGTAAAGTTTTTAACTTTAAGAAGAGGATAGTGAATGTTCACAATAATTATAAGCTATTCAAATATAGTATTCCTCACAAATATTTTAAAATAATTAAAAAAACACAAAAAGCAAAAAAAAGATAAAGAAAAAGAAAAGAAAAAATTGTGAGGAGAAGCTTGAGGAGATGCCTACTAAAAAATTGGCTTCACTTGAATCAACTTGAGGAAACAGGTTTTATTACATTTCTAAACTTGAACTTAAGTATTAGCATACTTACTAAAAAGGTTCTCATGAAATTCTTTTTCATGTGGACATTCTAAGTATCTTTAGTATGAGACAACTACAATTCTTTTTGAAATGACAAGAGAAGCAGAAATCTTAAACTAGACTACTAGATATTCTTATGCCTTTACTTCTAACCTGAGTTGTTAAACATTTTTCTTAAGTTGTGCTCTTATATTTAGTAAACCAAATTATAGAAATTTAGAAATTAAACTTATTACCATAAGTCATATGCCTTTAGCTTTAACCTGAGTTGTTAAACATTTTTCTTAAGTTGTGCTATTATATTTAGTAAACCAAATTTTAGAAATTTAGAAGTTAAACTTATTACCATAAGTCATATTCTTATGTAGTAAAAGATTTACTTGAGGATAAGTAACAAATAAGTTGGGGAATTTGATACACCAAAAAAATGCTCAATTTTCACATATTTTTAATGCATATATTTAGTCATTATCGGTGAAATTTCTCTTTAATGAAAGGTATTTTCATTTATTTGAAGTAGGTAAACTCAATTTCTGGAACTAGCTTAAAAAGGAGATAAGAGGAAGACATTTAGAGCAAAAAAGCCAAGGAAATGCTCTGACGCCAACTGACACCAGAACAGGCACCAATACACCTGTATGTAGCATGACCAGTGTGAAATGGTGCCAGTCGGCAGTAAAATGGCATCGAGAAGGTTATTCCTCAAAATGCATTGAATTTGGATGAATTTTGAAGGGATTCTTAAGGGAACAATTGAATTTTCGGCCACACATTATTTAACAACCATTTTTTATGGAAAAAGGGGGCGATGGAGGAGAAAAGAAAAAAAAGAAAATAATGGGGCAAAGATAGAGAAAAGAAAAAAAGAAAAGAGAGTGGCCAAGGATGAGAAAAATAAAAAAATAAAAAAGAAGAAAAGAAAAGAGAGGAGCGAAGGAGGAGAAAAGAAGAAAGAAAAGAGAGAACAACTTCCATACTTAGTATTTCTTTTGAGAGATTTAGAGAGATTCATCTTTAAGAATTGTAAAAAGAGAGCAAAAGTGAGAGATTTCTTCTTCATTACAATCCTTAGATAGGGGCCCATATCATTGTAAGTAGAAGGAAGTGATTCAAAGGAACTTCAAGGGATTTACTTGTGAAGGAGAGCAAGATAAGTTGTTTACTAAAATTCTATGTTGTGTAAACTTTTTTCATTATATATATAAATCCATGTTCTATTTTTTCTTTTCATGACTTCTGAGTAGTGTTGATTATTAGCCCTCAGGTGGGGGAGAAGTAGGAGATATGGAGTGAGATCCACTAATCATGGATGTGGATTCAAAACATCTGACTAACAAACGTCTTTTATTGCTTTACAGAATGATTAAAGGATTCTATTGCTCCAATTTTTCAATTGCAATTAATAATAGATTTTATTCTTCTCTAGCTTCAACCTTATTGTAAATGGGAAAGATAATTTTCATAAATTTGAAACCTTCATCAAAATTACTATACATGCTTATAGTAGATTTAACTTTTAAGTTTGTAAAATTAGCATATGAGATTTAGTTTCGTTAGACTTGCATTTCAAATTTAAATTTAATTATCAAATTTAAAGCTGATTTAGTTCTTATATTATCTATTTAGATCGTTTTAATTAAGTAAGAGTTTAACCTGGTTCCAGACATTCTGGGCAATGCTACATTCAAAGAAAAGGTGAGGCAGTGATTCCTCTCCTGGAAGCACAACTAACATCTAGAGGGGCCTCTCAACCATTTTAGCTTGCGGATATCATCAGTTGGAAGTAAATTTTAAAAGGAAATCTAGCAGAACAAGGACATGGAGGGAGAAAGGAATTTATTTTATGTAATATTTCCCCATGTCATATGCTCCCAGCAACTAAGTTTAGAATAAATAGCCTTAGTTAGACTTTGATTGGCGTAGGCTTTCCAAATAGGTTTGTCAGATCTGTTTCTGTCAAAGTGTATGTTGGCAATTTATTAGTTGAGTCATCCTGCAGGATTCTAGAGAGCTTAAGGAGAGAACAAGTATTTCCCTTCTAGCAGTCAGGAACTTTGAGGTAAAGGTTGAGGGCAAGAGAAGAAGGTGTCAGCATGCCTTTAGGGCACCAACGATCTAGCCAGAAACTGATATCCCATTTACCCAGATCCCATATGAATAACTCTTTAGCAATGTGTCTGATCTTAAGCATACTCACCCAAATTTTAGAGTCTCCCAATTTTCTAATAGCAAGAGAAGGATGTTGATCTTTACAATATTTACCCCACATGAATTTCTCTCGTAATGAGGATTGGGCTCTGAAATTAATTCAGATATTTTGTAAGTTAACTTGAAGTAGATGGTTCCTGCCCTTGAAACCAATACCCCCAGCCGAGAGATGTTTTGCTGCCTTCTGCCAAGAAGCCCAATGCATTTGTTGTCTTTATCCTAACCAAGAAAACCTGTTGAAGGCCCTCTCCAATTGAAGTTGAGTGCTTTTCTTCATATTTGTCATAAGAAGGATGTATGAGGGGAATGTTGTGAGAATACTCATGAGCAAAGTGTTTCTACCACCATTGGAGAGGAAGGATTGAGTCCAACCTGAGAGAAAAGAGGTACTTTTGATGCAAGAATTTTATCATGTGGTTATTGATAGAAAGGGAACTGATAATAAAATTGCTGATCATTTGTTGAGATTAGAAAACCATGAATTATCTTACACCGATAATTAGATTACAGACAGTTTTCCTGATGAACAACTTTATAATATTAATGAGTGAAAAATACCATGGTATGCTGATGTTGTTAATTATATTATAAGTGATATTTTACCACCTATGCTGACATTGTAATAACAAAGAAAATTCATTTATGATGCGAAAGCATATGTTTCAGATGAGCCTTATATATGTAAACAATGTAAGGATCTTATTATGAGGAGATGTGTACCTTATGATGAAACTTAGCTAATCATTCAGAAATGTCATAATTCTGAATTTAGAGGAAATTTTGGAATTGACAAAATTGCTTATAAAATTTTACAAGCTAGATTCTACTGGCCTAATATCTTTAGAGATGTTTATAGATAAATAAAAACTTGTGATCAATGCCAACGAGTAAGCAATATATCTAGAAGAAATGAAATGCCTTTGAATTTCATGTTAGAAGTAGAGATCTTTAATGTTTGGAGATTAGATTTCATGGGATCATTTATTCCTTCATTTGGGAACTTATACATATTAATTGCAGTAGACTATGTTTCAAAGTGGATTGAAGTACAAGCTTTACCTCGTTATGGTGCTAAAAGTGTTTCAACATTTTTAATGAAAAAAATTTTCACCAGATACGGAATGCCGAGAATGATTATCACTGACAGAGGATCCCATTTTAGGAATAAATACATTCAGAGATTAGAAGAAAAGTTTAATATTATTCATAGAATCTCTATTTCCTATCACCCTCAAACGAGTGGGTTAGCTGAAGTTTCTAAAAGAGAGATTAAACAAATACTTAAGAAGACTGTAAACCCTAGTAGAGTAGATTGGTTCACTAGACTAAATACCGCGTTATGGGCTTATAGGACTGCTTATAAAACTCCTATTGGAATGACTCCTTATAGACTAATTTTTGGAAAGACTGGTCCCTTACCAGTAGAATTTGAGCATAAAGTATATTGGGCGATTAAAGAATTCAATTATAATTTGAAAGATGCTGGTAAGAAAAGATTGTTACAATTGAATGAATTTAAAGAATTAAGAAATGAATCTTATGATAACAATAGAATTTATAAAGAGAAACTAAAGTTATGGCATGATCAGAAGTTTAACTAAAAGAACTTTGAACCAGGACAAGAAGTTTTGCTTTACAAAACTAGGCTGAAATTATTCCCTCGGAAATTGAAATCTAGTTGGTTATGATCCTTTATTGTGACTCAAGTTTATACTTACGGAGCTGTTGAAATTGAAGATCAAAGGACTAGAAACAGATTTAAAGTAAATGGACACAGATTAAAATCATATTTTGAGGGTAAAGGACCAAATTTTAAACAGGTTTTAATGATCAGTCAACCTGAATAAAACCTGAATAGGTCGGGCTGACAACGATAAACCAAGCACTTTATGGGAGGAAACCCATAACTATCTTTATTTTTATTATGATTATAGTAGTTTTATTTGTAATTATCATTAGTTTATGGTAGTATTGAACTCTACTACTCTTATTTACCCTTAAATCATCATACAAATTGGATCCATAGAGAAAAATTGGAATGCATTCAGACCAGAGCGAAACTGTGCAATTTTTGCCTTGGGCGCCAACAGTGCCATTGACGCCGCCTACGGTGGGTTTTTCCCGAGAGTCCAGGCAATTAAATAATAAAGGCTCACCGATGGTGCCCTCGATGCCACCGACGGTGGGACCGGCGGGATGGCTGTTTCAAGAGTTTGAATGAATGGTTTTTGGCAGTTTTAGGGAGGAGTTACTCCTTTTAAACTCCAAAATTAGATTCCTAAGTTCATATTTCCACAAAAATGAAGTGAAACTCCACCAAATTCATCTTATGGCATCCAATTCCCTTGAAAATCATAGAATGCGAGTGTTCAACAAGAGAAAGTTCATTAGTGCAGAAGCGCATCGAAACTTCAACAAGGTACTGACAAAGAAAAGATTATTCGAGGAACGAGGATTTAAAAATTGAGGATTGAATAATCCATTGATGGTAACTGAAGAGATGACTGTGCGGCAAAAATGGGAAGTGTTGTGCTACATTATAGCCTTCGTAGTTGTTCCTGTAGTGAAGGAATTTTATGATAATTTGCATGGAATCAACCAGGGAGTCATCTATGTGTGAGGTAGATGGATAAATTTTACTCTTGCAAAGATTAATTAGTTATATATGATCGAGAATATTCTTTTGTGCCATTATTCTAACTTCGTTCCGACAAGAAACTCGATGAATAAGATTTACGTATATCTTATGGACAAAATTGAAGACTGGGAAATGAGAGAAAACGGGTATGTTAGATTTTCTTTGACACTCCTAAATCCAGTTTCTAAACACTGGCACTTCTTCATTTCTGCAAAACTGTTACCGACGATGAGGATCGGGAAAGTTACTAAGAAAAGTGCTATTCTGAATTACTGCATCCAAATGGACTGTCGATCGATATTGGATCGATAATTGTGAAGTCTATTTTTAGCCTGATCGTTCATGGATCAACTGAGAGATTTGCAGTCATTTCCAACTATCTTATGATAATTGAGAAAAGGTACTTTTACCTTGGAAACCCTTGGATCCAACTGAGAGATTCCCAGCCAATGAAGATGAAAATGATATGACTATTTTGGTGGATTAATCATCTCAGAATTCACAGCCTATTCAACCTTTAGTTCTGGACAAGAATCTAGTGATCCTACGTAGAATCAAGAAATTAGAGCAAACGGTACAAAATGTTATGAATGCAATTAACAATATCTCTAATTTCTTTGATCATCTAGACTGGAGGATGAAAGAACATTTTGATCACTTTGGAGATATTGAAGGAAGTTTGATACGATTGATGAGAAGGATGAAATTGATAAAAGATGACTTTATTGAAGAATTTCCATTCTAACCCTTCGATAACTTCTTTGTTCATGTGCAATTAATGGGTGATCTCAGATGAGAATCTAGCACTAAATCTGAAGAATAGTAGATTTACATTTCTACCTGTCTATTAATGTAAGTAATTTGATTTGAACTTTGCATTTGCTTTACTTTAGAATATTGCTTTTAGATCTCTGTATAGTTGAGACTGAGCATAGGTTATTTTATTTTCAGCGTTGTGAGTGTTGTGGCTTGGATTGCAACGCTGAATTGATGTATTAAGGTTGAGAAAATACCAAACTTAGGTGTGTTGTGTAACGATATTGTAACCCTTGGAATTTATCTATAATTGTAATGTTTTGTATTGTGAAAGTTTATTTATGGTAAGTACAGCATTTAATAACTTAAAATTATGTCTATAATGATTGGATGGATGTCGTTGAGGCTTGAAATTGATCAAAATCGCAAAAATCCAAAAATTAAACCAAATTAATAGAGCCCGCCGATGGTGCCCTCAAAGCCGCCAACAACGGAATTTTCCCAAAACTTAGGATATAATTTCAATAGAACACGCCAACGCGCTAAAGACCCTACCGATGGTGAGGTCCTGAAAAAACACATTTGACTTCATTTTTGTCATTACTGATTGGGGAAGTCATTTCAGAAATGTCATTATGGAGAAGTTATTAAAGAAATATCATGTAAATCATAGGATTGCTACAACTTATCATCCTCAAACAAGTGGTTTGGCTAAATTATCCAATCGGGAAATTAAAATAATTATGGAAAAATCTGTGAATCCAACATAAATGGATAAGTCAATCAAACTTGAGTATGCTTTGTGGGCTTATAAGACTGCATAAAGAACTCCTATATGAATGTCCCCATATAGGCTAATTTTTTAGAAAGCTTGTCACTTACATGTTGAACTTAAGCATAAAGCATATTGGGCTATTAAAGAGTTCAATTATAATTAAAAAGATGCCGGTGAGAAAAGATTGTTACAAATAAATGGGTTTGAAGAGATAAGGAATGAATATTATGAGAGTGCTAAGATTTATAAGAGAAAGATGAAAATGTGGCATGATCGGAAGATTCTTACTAAAAATTTTCAGTCAGGGAAACAAGTTTTGCTATAAAATGCAAGCTTAAGATTATTTCCAAACAAAATTATGCCCAGGTGGATGGGCCCATTTGTTGTGATAAAAGTTTATCCTTATGGAGCTGTGGATATTAATGATCTTAATTATGAGAAAATTTTTAAATTGAATGGACATAGACTGAAACCTTATTATATACGAGATGGACATAAATATAATGATGGAATGATTTTGGGCCAACCAGAATGAGCATTGGTTACGTCGGGCTGACGACATAAAACCAAGCACTTTGTGGGAGGCAACCCATAGTTATTGTGTTTTTGCTTTAATTGTTGTTTTGAGTCTGATTAAGAAATTTGGGGTAGTATTTTTTAGTTTATTATGTGCTAGTAATGATTTTTAGACTTTATTTAGTGACCTAAACATGTTAGAATATGAATTTGGATGTTAAGTTGATTGGTACAAAAATGTGCACTGGCGCATAAGCACCAGATCCAACGCTTAAGCGTGGCAATTTAATCAAATGTGCAAATTTCAATTTCTAGAAGGTATAACTGCAATTTAGTTGGAATAAACATGTCTTGACAGTTTCTAGTTGTGCTTAGAAGTTATGAGGGGGAATTAAGCCTATAAATAGAAGGGGTTTGTGAAGGAATTTCACCCCGGATTATTTTTAGCCCAAAAGGTCTAAGAAAGAGAGAGATTTAGAGAAAATATCTTCCTGGGAGATGGATTTGAAAAAGAATAAAGAAGCCATGAGGAAGAAGTTCATTAGACAAATAACACAGGATTCGTATAACGGTTTCTTAGCTGTTAGTATTGAAGAGATATCAGAGAAGATCAACAAGATGGAGAATACTATATCTGTATTAGAGACTAAGGTGCTTGAATTGCATGCTCATCTAGAACATATTGGGTGGAAACTTAAGATGAAATTCAATCATACTAGTTATATAGAGGAAGCAGATAGGCGATGTTTCTTAAGCAAAAGTGGATCGAAGATGATAGTATTAGAGCTCGTCACCGCTGTCCATTTTATGAACTCTATATTCCTGGAGACACTACTGAGAGACAAGAATTCATTGCTTCTAATGAAGAGTGGCATTAAGTTAAGTGTTAGGAATTTTTTGATTGGAGTCATGTTTTTAAGTGTGTTAGTGTTTATGTGTTGTGTTTAGTATTTGTGTCACTTATGTGTGTAATTGTAAAGGTGTGTTAAGTGGTTTGTACCTAGGAAAATTTTATCATCCAAGGCTATTTGAAGAGAGAACTAAGTGTTAAATGTGTTTGTACTTGGTTGTGAATTAATATAAGTTTATTTTTGTGAGAATTTGTGTTATTTTTAGCCTCAAATTGAATTAATTATTATGGAGAATTTTGAGAGCGAAGGGAGTTATAGGAAGTAAAAATAGTGGTTTAAGTGCTATGAGACCATTTAGGGGTACTTCAGCTAATAGTGCATTTTAATTAAAATTAAAAATTTAGAAAAATGTGCACTGTCGCCTTTGCGCCACATCTCGCGCTTAAGCGCAAGCCAACACGAGAGGCAGGCTCCTAAGCGCCACTTACCTGTGATTAAGCACCGGTTCAGGAAAATCGGTTTGCAAATGGTTAAAAGTGAATTTTAAGTCTGAAAAAGCCATTTGTAACGCCTCCTATCATCTTGCCCAACTCAAGTTTGGAATTTTGATGGGTAGGGCAAGTGAAATTTGGAGATTTCTTGGTGGAATCGGGTGAGATTTGCAAGATCCAAGTTCCTTGAGGTAAGAGCTTTACTTCTATGCAAAAAATTTGGATTTTCAACACATATTTTAAGCACACTTGGAAGATTCCAAAAATTTACTATTCATGTTAAAAAGTGAAGAAAAATCTATAAAAATTGCTTTGGAAGCTTAGTTAGTGCTTTTGGAAGTTTTGTTTAGTGATTTAAACTAGATTTTAAAATTTATTTTTGGAATTTATCAAATTTCTAGAAAGGCACCAAGAATGAAAAGGAGCAGAAGAAAGAGCCCATTTGATTCCAACAAATTTGTCAGTTCAAAAGCTGAGGATCAATATAGTGACGCTCTACAATCACGAAAATTAATTTAGGAGTGATGTTTTAAGAGTCTAGGTGGAGAAGTGGAAGACCTAATAGTCCGCCGATGGTGGGAACAATTCGATTGTTTCTCTACTGTCGCTATAATTTTTGTTGTAAGGGAATTTTATGCAAATCTCCCAGAGGCTGAGGACGATCAAGTTATGGTTTGAGGGAAGCTGGTAATCAACTTGTTTTACTATTTACAGCCAGAGACATTGTGTTTTTATGTGAATTATAGTCCTACAGAGCGGAGTTAGATGAGATTTTTCAGACTTGACTATTGGGAGAGGACTTTGGAAGATTACCAATGAGAGGAGAGTAAAATTCCCAACTTCAAAGTTATGTGCACCTTCGAAGGCCTGACACTATTTCATTTCTGCTTGTCTGCTTCTAACCAATCATCTCAGTGAAGTGACCAGAGAGAGAGTGACGTTGAATTATTGTATTCAGGAGGGAAAGTCCAACAACATAGGGTTTTGATATATCACACTATCATGAGTTCATCTTCTTCTTCTACTACTACTACTGCAGAGAGAGAGTGACGTTGAATTAAGTATGATAGTTGGGAGGAAGTTTTGTTACCTCTAAAGACCATCACCAAGGTGAATGTGAAGACTGATTATGAGCTCTCAATTTTTAGCTAAAGAGGAGGATTTTTTAGGAGCTATAAATTAGAGACGTCTGTTGCATCTACCTTTGCTGCATCTTCATCTAAACCATCTACTTCACGTGCTTCTACATCTAGAGGTGATAGCAAGTCTCAGGATGAGTTATTGCGGAAGATGATGGATAATATCAATTTTATCGTTGATAAGGTACTAAATTTAGAGTGTTTTGCAGATCATACTAATAGTTATGAAGAGAAGTTCCACTCATCTTTGGAGAGCCTGATTAGAGGTGATCCAAGAGTGTAATTTCAACCATATCCTTGATATCCTGATTATGAGCTTGTAGAAAAATTGTACAGCGGTGATTCTAAGGATGAAGAATAGAGCAGAGAGATTCAACTTATGATTGTAATATTATGTGAACTATGTGGTCTGAGCTTGCAACATTTGCATCTGTGTGTTGTTTTGGGCTATGTTGTGTTTTGAACTTTTATGTTTTATTATTATTATGACATTTGTGGTAGTTAATATTTTGTTTTTAAATTTTAGGGTAGTAACTGTTGTTTTATGTTTAATACTATCATTTAGTTAGTTTAAAACATAACTTAATTTCATTTCTTTTATTAGGTAGAAAATCTTGCTAGCTTAGATCTTAACTTGAAATTCAAAAACTGCTGCCCTGTATTTTTCTTTTATCATGTTAGTGTGTTGTTTGCTTTTATGCCCGCTGTTTAGAAGTCTATTTGAATCTCTACATGTTAAACTAAAATAAAATATTAGAAAATTTGATCTAAATTAATTTGACTGTTGTCTTTAGTTTTATAGTTGTATTATTAGGATGTAAAAATTCTTGTTAGCATGTTTAAATTTTCATTCCCGCTTATATATTATCTGATGCTAAGATGTTTAATTTGTTAAAAATTTAAGTTTGGGGGGATGAAAAGTATTTCAAAATTGGAATTTTATTTGTTCTTAAATGTACTACAAGTGAATTTGAATTTTAAAATAAAAATTGATTATGTATATGATGTTACATTGGGGAAGTAAAATTTGATTTTAGAAACGAGTAAGAAAATTTAGTTAAAATTTTAAGTAAAGAAGAAAAACTTTAAGTTAAAAATTTTTAGGGTAGAAAATGATTAATATAAGTGACTATCTTTAGTAAGAAAAATTGTATTTTTGAAAAATTTAGATAATTTAGACTTTCATTTTTAATACTTAAATTTCCTTTCTTAAAATATTTTTCAAAATTATTATTATATTTATAAGAAAAAGTTTTATATCAAGACATTACTTTAGCAAATGAGAAGTAGAATTCAAAATCATTAAAGTCCTATTCAGATATAGTAATCCTTGCTTGAAAAAGAAGAAGAAGAAGAAAAAGAAAAAGAAAAAGAAAAAGAAAAGAAAAGAAAAAGAAAAGAAAGAGAAAAGAAATATAAGGGAGGAGAAGCTTGAGAATTAGTGCATAATCAAAAATTGGTTCTACATTTGATCTTTTTAAAGTATAAGACTTGATAAAATATTAAGCTTATAAATATAACATAGTAAGTAAAATTATTTTTAATAAAAATTTTTAAGTAGAGATAATAAAAAAACTAAAATCTAAATTTAGAAAACTTACAATATTTATGAATTAGATAGGATCTCATATTTTCATAGTTCTTAACATTAAAAATTTTCAAACTTTAAGTTCGTCTCATTTACTAATTATTTTTTTCAAAATTGAACTACTATATTTCTAAATCTAAATTTTAGTAACTCCTAAAGAAAATCATATACATATCATACATATTTGGTTTTTAAAGATTGATGTGTCACTTGAGGACAAGTAACATTTTAAGTTTGGGGGATTTTGATACACCTAAAATATATAGTGTTTTTAAACACATTTTTATACCTATTTTTGAGATATTGCTCTTTAGTGGAAGGTATTTTTTTTTTCTTGCAGATATAAGTAGAAATGGCAAAAAAAAGCTTAAAGGAGTGAAAAAGCATCAAATTTGGATAAAAAAGGTGAAAAATTTTGCAAAAGAATTTTGGCGCCTAAGCACTAGATCCGGGTTTCAGCGCCGGTTAAACAGAGAAGGCCGTGCTTAAGCGTCGAGACCCCGCGCTTAAGCGCCGGTGGCAGTTACTATACGAGTAAAATTGGTTTTCACAAATTTGGAAGAGGTTTTTGAGGCACCCATTGGCTTAATAGGTGGTTATAACCACCATGGACGAAAATTATCATGAAAGGATGCGTCTCTTGGGCAAATACATCGAATCAAGTCACACTTTCAAGAGATCCCAAGACACCTCTTGGAAAACTATAAAAGAAAGAAGAGAGGACTTAAAAAAGAGTCCTGAAAAAGGTCTGAAAAAGTGCGAGTTCTGAAAATATTGGCAAGTTTTGAAAGTTCTTTTATGCGGAGTTGGTTCAGAGTGATTTTCAGGAACCACTTTTTATTTACTTTATCATTTTTGTTATTTTATTTTGAGTGATTATAAAATAGAAGAATTTCAAAAGATAAGTTTTTATCTTTTGTTTTAGACTACTTTTGATTTTAATCGAGACTTGTTGGTTTGACAATGATTGCTTCTTTTAAACTAAAGTGTTTTTTTGTTTTCTCCATGGATTCTGAGTAGTTTTCTTTATCTTTCTTCTTAAAATGATAAGTAATTAAGTTTTGGATTTATGTTGTGGAGAGTACTGATCTTTAACGTTGGAAGAAGTTGTGATGATTTAAATCCATGCACTTCATTTACTTCTTGATTTGGCCAATCTAGATGTTAAAATTTGTTGTGAAAATGTGTAAGAACCGGGCTGCTATTGTCTCAGTTAATAATTGAAAAGAATCACATGAGGTTGTATGAATGAGAATGTAGTTCATATGATTGAGTGCAAATAAATAGGGAAATATTCATTGATGGGTGTAGAGTTTGAGGACTTTAAAGTGACAGGTTAAAGCCCCCAACTTGGTTTACTATTTTTGGTTCTGATATGTGAATGTTAGCCCCCAGGTGGAGCAAATCAAGGGAACCCTTGAGCGAGCGCTAGTATCTTCCCTGCCTAGTCAGTCTTCAGAACTATTCAAACTTTAAATTAGTCAATGTTCTTTAAAGCATCTCTAGTAAGGGTAAAAAATATTATTTCTTCTATTTGACACAACATAAGTTGCATACTTCCACAACAGAATTTCTATACTTATAACTGATTCATGATAAGAAGAAAGATATTTTCATATTAAGTACTTTTCTTCTACAAAAAACTTAGTAATCTTTGATCTTAAAATATCAAAAATACCAAAAATATTGTTTTGTTAAAATGTCAAAAAAAGCAAAAATATTTAGATTTTAAATTCCTGCAAAGATCATTTTTAGTTTAAATAATTATCTTTTTAAAGATAGAAAAACTTTCTAAAAAGTACATATTGCATAATCTTCCATGTTGGTTTGATATTCAGGTTTTAATAAAAAAGTCTTATATTACTTGATAATGTTACGTATACTTGCGTAGTATTTCAATATAAATGTATATAAATTAAAAAGTGAAATTCTTATTTTTATTCAGGATCAAGTTTTTGGTTTTGTTGCAAAATAGGAAATAAAAGCGAAAAGTACCATCAAAATTATTGTTATGCTGTGCATAAGCATTAAGTCTGTGATCAGTGACCGCCTCCCTATTGTTGGGTGAAGAATAATACAGACTGGAGTTAGAAGCCTGATAGTGATGGTTTTGGTGGTTTAGCGAGGAATGATAAGGGTAACTGCATTCTGTATTTCTCTTCTCCATGTTCTGTTGCCTCAACTTTGGGGGCTGAAGCTCATGTGATTGTTATGGCTGTTACTATTGTTGTGTCTTTAAATTGGTATAATTTGGAGATCGAGACTGACTCAAAGCTCCTTTTTGATATGTTATATCTTGGTAAGTCGTTGTGTTGGGTAATTACTTACTATATTAATTGTATTAAGCGCTCCTCTTCTAACATTTTTATTGCATGGAGGTTTATTCATCGGGAAGGTAATAGGGCGGCAAATTGGGCTGCTAATCTTGGTGCCTCAGCACGCAATGTTCTCGTCGGTACAGTCTCACTTTATCCTCTTAAGGTATTACTTATTGGAAATTCATTGTATGCCCCTTTTGTTTGACATGGTGAGGGTTAATTGGGGGCTCTGTTGTGGTCTCCTTTTTCCTTTTTATTTTTTGTAATTTATATTTTTGTTCCGGAACTTTTGGCTCTCATGTTGCTCCATTCGGATTTGGAAAGGCTTTTTCCTTGTTTGCCTGTATGGTTTTTTTTTCAAAAAAAGGTCATTATGAAGATAACATTTTATATTAATATTGGCCTTAAGTTGCATTATGTGCTGATTTTGAGGAGAACATTTGTTGCACCTTTTGGTCATATTCCCTGCTCCTTTTTGTGTAGCTTTTTGCATTTAATGATTTCAGAGGTTGCTAATTTTTGCTACACCTGCTTATGGTTCTATCCTGCAGGAATTGAATATATATTTTCCTTCTATAGTGCTTCCTGCCTCTATTTACTCAAGTCTAAATGGTTTATCAGTTTGTTTTCATTATTTGCTACAAAGGTGGGCATTGAATTTTCAGTCACGCTGGGGAAGGTTCATAAAAGCATCTTTCTGAAATATGTCATGGATCTTTTTTTGACCTATTTTGTTACGATTATAATATTTTTTTGGCACTAACTTTTTTGTGGAGCACCCTTTATTTTTTGCAGGCTTGTTATTGTTCATCGAGATTTTTAGGGATCGTCCACAACAGTTTCAGCAAGATGACCTATTTTGGAGGAGGCTTGTTTGGGTCTACAACTATCACGATTGAGTTTATAATCTTTTTTAGTTGTACCTTTTGTTGGGTTTTTTATATTTTTGTGTTTGATTTGTTTTTCTTTTTATCATTGTTGGGTGGTGTTAAAATGTGGAAAGAGAAACCTCTAGGACTTTATGTATTTTGTGTTTTTAGTGGGGATCCTTTTTCCTTTCTTTTTG
>NEWO01001198.1:117671-137465 GCA_003013225.1 Phalaenopsis aphrodite
CCCTGAGTTCAACCTCATCATCCTTAGCCATTGAAACCTACTGTCAAACCTTAATTTTATGTTGAAAATCTAAGGCATTTCTGTCATTCTATTAAGCTCCACCAGCTCAAATTAAATCATCCTTTAGCCTTCTCAAACCAAACAAATAAGATCACCATCAAAACCCCTCTCTTTTGAGCACTCTAACCCACTCCTAGAAGAAGGTTGCACCACTTGTTGATTGGATTCGTAATTGAAACCTATACCAAAGGGAAGTATCATTTTTGAGGTTTGTTGGACCATAGAGAAGCTTCCACAAGCACATAATTGAGGCCTCACATCTTGGTCTAAGATATAATCCAAAAACCCTAAAAATGCCTTTGGTTTCAATAATTGTGAAGGAATGTTTCATTTCATATATATCTAATCATATGGATGTTTTTTTTTCGATTAGATGAAGTTATAGGAACAAGCGATGAGTTATTTGGTTGAGTATATAACAATACAAAAGTGTTTTAGTGTGGAAGGTTCTCAGTTTAAGTCACTTGGGGATAAATAAAGGATGTCTTCCATTCATGCGTATATTTATAAAACAACAGAGAGAAGAAAAATGAGGTGATGGTTCATAAAGCGTTGGTCGAGTCAGCACTGAGCGGGGTCTTTTGGAGCCACCGAGGAGTGTTGACCACACTTTTGGTTGAGCTATTGTCTCTTCCTTAGAAGCCTAGGATCTAGCCATAGGACTTTTCTATTGACTATTCCTAGAAGACTAGTAAAGGAACCCTCACCATTAGAAATTCTAAAACTCTTTTTTTGCTCAGCTTAAAGTTTTACATGTTGGTTCTAACCTCTAGCACTTATTAGGTGGAGTCGATATGGGGGAGCTCAAAAAGAGCCCCAAAAAAATTATTTGGCCGTAGGGTTAGCCCTTGGTGGTGTGTTCTTGGTCAACTTTGCACACACACACACACTTGATGCTCCTCACCTTCAATCACAACCTAAAACCTTAACCAAACATGCTTAACTCGATCCCTCGCGCTTTTGGAAACTCATGTTGATGCTCCCCTAAAACCTTAGCCCTAGGCTAGTGTTCGGCTAAGACCAACATATGGAGGATCCCGAATGGGAGTTTCCTTGGTCTCATGGCACTATAAGGGTAAGTTTATGATTGGCATCTTCAATTGATATAATCTTATACAAATACCTAATTTTGGTATTTTGGCCCCAATCTTTTTCAAATCTACGAAACTGCCCCAAAAACCCTAAATTTCAAAAATAACTCCAAATTACCCAATGTTGTCAAAAAATATTCTCAAAATCTTTTAAACCAGTCAAATTGCCCAAAACATTCCAAAATTTCAAAAATTCCAAAACCTCTAAAATCATTCCAAACACTTCCAAAACCAATCTTGACCGCTCATAAGATGCGATTTGACAAATTTGACCAATTTTGACTAAAATCTCAATTTTTCCCTTTAAGGCTCAAAATGCCCAAATCACACCCAATTTCCACCAAATTGATACCAAACATCCCTAATTTCAATTCCAAATCAAAATTCTCAATTGAAACTCAAATTCCAAGCCTAATTCAACCCCCAATTTAGCCATATCCCCAAAATTCATCAAATTGAACTTCATGATCAATCCAATGTACCCAATTTCAGATCATAATCAAATTTCATCTTGAACGAGCTTATTTGAAAAAAAATCCCAACCCAATTAAAGCAAATTTCAAGCACAAATCCTAAATCTAGGACAAATGCCTCAAATTGACTGAAATTCAAAATCCCATTAAATTGAGCATCCTAATCATTTCAAATCCACCTAATTAATTTTCCAAATTACTCATGACAATTATCCAAGCCTATTTGATCAATCACTTGACCCAAACTCTAATCCAAACCAAACCTAAACCTAAATCCAAACCAAAACACAAATATTGAACCCAAACTCTTAACTTGGCTAAACAACTTGAAATTGACCAAATGATGGTTACAACAACCAACATTTGAGCCATTAGAACCAGACTAGACCAACCTAGCCCAACCTACATGATCCATGGACCAAGGGCTCTTTGAATCAGGGTATCTCTTCTCATCTTTCAATAAACCAAACAGATACTTGCAACCGGCAATCAAACCACAACATTAATCACAACTAAGACTCCCTTTGGCTTCTTTGACTACCTTAGCCACCCACTCAGCCATGGTCAACCAACCTAGTCACCAGAGAGCTTCAACCCGAGAGCCTTCCCCCAAGAATTTGAATCCAAATTGGAACCATCCCTTGTGGAAAATTCCCATTTAGTGTGTGTGACATTTAGCCCTCACCCAGAGCTCATTGGTACTAGCCAAACAGAGCTCGATCTCTAACCCTTGAATATAAATTTAAGAACCACCCCCTCACGGGCAAAGAGGTGATTATCCAAAACCTTAGCGAAGCCTTATCAAAATCATTCCAAAGCTTCTTGCAACCTACCTAAGATTAGTCCAGCCATATTTCAGCCACCTCCCCCGCTGCTTGAGGCCAATTTCTTTGCCCAAAATTAGGCAAGAAAAAGGACACTTCTTGAAACTCCACCAAATCTCAAATTGAACTATCCCTAAACTTCCTAAGAGTGAAAGAGGAAGCTTTCCACTGAAAGCCTCATCCTGTGAGCCCTCTTTACATGATTTCCACCTCAGCCTCTCCATCTGTCGGAGGAACTTCTACTCAGACCATTCACCAGAGGAAAACATCACTTCAAGTACCTTTGTTGGACTCCACTGAGGCTCCTCCATGCATCTGATTGAGGCCTCATCTCTAAGATTATGGTATAAGCCAGTTTCCCCAAAATGAGCTCAGTTTGTGTCTTTATGAAGTAAACCTACATTTCATACTCGTTCAACCATATAGATAAATTTACGTTGAGTAGATAAATGAGTAGGAACAAACTCTATGTGATTTGGTTTAGTGCAGTGAGAGATCATAAACCTAGAATGAGGATGGCTCTCAGGTTACACACGATGAAGATGATGGTTAAAGATCGTCTTTCTATTGTGCGTGTATCAGATAAACAACGTTAACGCAGTGGAACGAGAAGATGGAACATAAAGCGTGGACTGAGTCAGTGCTGAGTCATATGGCAGCTTCTAGTAGCTCAATGACGTGTTAATATGTAGGAAAAGATATTATTTTTTATTAATTTTAATTTAGAAACTTAGAAAATGCATAACTTGGTGAAGAAAAATCATAAAAATAAAAGTGAACTGCCTTGTAGCTCAGTGAACAAAGGAGAATAATGTAGAATAAAAATAAAAAAAATATTTAACTTATATTTATTTATTAATAAATTAAATACATTAAACTTTCATTAATTCATAACTTAATAAATATACGTCACCAAGGCATGATACTTTGAGGGCTTGTTTGCTTTATTAGTATGAGTGCTATCTGATTTTTCTAAAGTCAGAAGCATCCCTAACATCAGAGCTCTGCTTGAAATATAAATTAAAAAATTAAAAATTATTTTGGTAGGTTCACTATGAACAAAGGTCCCTAGGAAAAATAAAAATGTGATTTAAGTAACTATAAATGGCATTACATGTAATTATGTCATTAGAACTTTTAAAAAAATTAAATAATTAATATCAAAATAGAAAAATCATTAAATTGAACCCACACTGTAAATAATGATCATACTAACTCACTATAAAAATATGAAACCTATTTGAAATATATTTAGCACTAAATTTGATTTTCAAAGTAAAATGACATTTTTGCATTAAATAATTACAATAATTAAAGTATAATTCAGAAAATTATAAAAAATGATTTTGGGAATTCCATGTGATCAGGGGCACCCATGAAAAATAAAATCAAGTCCTAAAAGAAAACTTTCTAGTTTTTAATAATTAAAAAAATCATAAAGATCACATAAATATAAAAATGCACTGAAGTGTTCTAAATTTTTGCCTAAGCACTTCAACAAAATTAGAATATTTTTCTTAATTTACTAAGTAAATTTATGGATTTTTATAAGCTTAAAAATTATATTACATAATTTTGTACTAAAATAATAATAATAAATAAAATTAAAAATCACAAAACTATGAAGTTTTGTTCTGTAGGTTTCCTGAACTCAAAGAGATTTAATCAAAATATAATGTTTAATTTTCAGCTCAAATAATATTATATATCTAATTAATACCTAAAAAAATAATTATAATAATTAAAAAAAATTTAAAAAATCATTAAAATTGGCCTAAGTGGTCCTCTAACTTAGATGAACCTCTAATAATTTTCCCAAGAATAGATAATCTGTTTTGTTTTATTAAATGAATTAATTTTGAAAATAAATAATTTTTTTATTAAAATATTTTTTAAAATAAATAAAAAAATTACATTTTATCCTCTAATATTTTGATTGACTCATGAATGGGCTAGTATAAAAATTTCAAAGTCATTTGAGTTAAATTTAAAGAATTAAGAAATGATAAGGCCATAAAGGTCAAAATGGTAATTATGGAGTTTAAGCTCTAATTAATACTTAAGCTAAATCAAAGGGTAGATGGGTAATGTATGATCATAATTAACTTTTCTAGGTGGTTGAAACACAAGAGATTAAGAGGTAGAAACTAATTCCTCACTCTTCCACAACAAGCGTAGAATTACAATTTCCCATAATTATTAAAATTTGGAAGTTAATAAAATTCGGTGTTCCTAAAGTGAGGGTTTTGACTTTGGAAGAACATAATTCACTAATCAAGCCCACCTAAGTTAACATTCTTAAAGTTACAAATCTACCCATGAAATCTTAAGGGGCTTAGTAGTGAACTATGTATAATCCAAGTTTGTTTACTGTGGCTTAGAAAAAACAACATAACTAGTCACAAATACTTTGAAAACACTGCTAGCCCAACTTTGAAATTCAATTGGCTAAATTCTTTAGAAAACAAATTTGCCCTTAAAGGCCTCTACTTACATAATTTATAAATAAAACATCAAGAGATAGTTACCCCCACATAGAGATAATTAAGGCATCAAGATTAATTAGGCACAAGGTTAAAATATACCCATCAAGTTATGATTGATGATTGATTTAGGAACAAAACAAGTTTAAAAGAACTCAAGACGGTTCAAAGGATTCTAAAAGAGGATTAGGGTTATGCCCCACATTTCTTTTATGGGCTTTTAGATATCATGGAGAATAACTGAACCTATTATGTCTTTACTCAAGAAAATCATCCTTTAAACAAATAAAATGGAACCTACCAAGTTATGAACTTGGACTTGTTATTTAAATTTCCCACAAAATTATATATATATATATATATATATAAGAGCATTACATGGCTCTCAATGCATTAAATAAAAAGGTGATTACCACAAAGGTGGCGGAGGTTCCCCTACAACTAACCCAAACATAAAGAACATAACTCACTCTTAAGGGGAACCTTAACCCAAATACAACTCAACTCAAAATCACCCAAAAGCAAAAAACTAAACCAAAACAAAAATGTGTACCCAAACCCAATGCAATTATACCAAAATAAAACCTCCAACCTAAAGTGAAAGGAAACAAAAAAACTGAATTGGTGGACGATGACTGAAGTTGATTCCTCTGGTGCCATAGAAGGTAGGAGAATGTACCAGTAACAGATAACGGTAGGAGCATTCCAACAGAACAACATTAAAAAAACATTAATAAAACCCAGCAGCAAAATAGTGATAGAAAATAGTAGCCATCACCACAGCTGAAATAGAGAAACACCCAGGTCCACATAAGCATCCATGATAACAAAAAAATAGAGACCTATAGTAGAGGCCAAAAAACAAATAACATGTTGTTGACCTCACTTTTGGTTGAGGTTTAGTTTTTCCGCTTTAGTAGCCTAAGGTCTAGCCATAGGACTTTCCTATCGGCTATTCTTAAAAAGCTAGAAAAGGAACCCTCACCATAGAAATTCTACTCTATTCTCTACTCAACTTGAAGTCCCACATATTGGTCATAATCTCTAGCACTAAGTAGGTGGGGTCACTATGGGGGAACTCAAGATGAGTTACCCTTAATATTGTTGTACCTTAGAGTTGACCCTAGGTGTTGGTCTAGGGCTAAGGCACTCACTTGCAATCACTTGAACTCATAATCACTCACTACCCTAAACCCAGAATTTCTAGGCTCTGGTCCCTTGATACTTTTGGGATACTTTTGTAGGGGTCTCCTAAATCCACTAGCCCTAGGCTAGGGTTTGGCTAAGACCACTACATATAGGACCCAAAATGGAGTTTCCATTGGTCCATGGCTTATTAATGGTAGTTGGAACTCCAACTCAACCAAGACACCCAACCCAGCCTTTTGCCCTAAATGTCCCCAAATTACCAAAATACCTTCTTTACCCAAAAATTTCAAAAATTCCAAAAAATCCCAAAAATTCCCAAAACCTCCCAAATAACTCAAATTTTATTTTTCTCAACTATCAGATGACCCAATTTGGCGAATTTGACCATTTTTTACCAAAACTTCAAATTGCCCTTTAAAGGCCCTTATTTTCTCCAAATTACCTCAAATGTCTATCCAATTGGTCTCAATTTACCCCAATTTCAATTCTAAACTCAAATTCACCTTTGATGTGACCAATTTAGACCAAATCCAAGTTCAATTGGTCCATGATTTGAACCCAATTTTAAGCTAAACCAAAAGCTAAATTTTTGCCCTATGCCTTGGTTCCACCAAATACCCATAGACCACTCAATTGGCCATAATTTTAGTTAAAAAAACCTTCATAAAATCCCCATACATCAAATTTGACCTTCAACTTGCCTTGGTAAGGCCTCAATTTAATTTGATTTCAACCTTAAGTCCAAAAAACCCCGAATTTACCCCAAATTGGCCTTGTCTTAAAATCTCACCAAATGGATGGCCTTAGCCCAAAAATTTCTACTCTATCCCTTCATAAAAATCTTAACAGCATCTCTCCTGATCATGTGGACAATTTAATTTGGACTTAGCTCAAGAATAGCCCAACCTAGACCCATGTCTATCCCAACATACCCAAATTGGCCAAATTTCAAAAATCTCTCAAATTGACCTACCAATTGAACTCAAAATGACTTCAACCCTTCACCAAAAAATCTTCATAACAATCATCTTCTCAATGTTGATCAATTAATAAGGCCAATTGACATGGCTAGCCTAGCCCAAACCCAAGCTTTGATCACTTGAACCCATATTGAACCCAAGCACTAAAGATGGCTTAACTACCACAAAGTCTCTAAATTAATGACTCCACAGCCATTAGTTGGACCCTAGTGAACAACCTAAACCTCTTAAAATCACCTAAATTAAGCCATGGACAAAAGTTCCCCTTGATTAAGGGATTTCATGCCATATTTTCTTAAGCATAGGATATTTTTGGCAAAACAATGCCTAAACACATTAAGTTGCTTTGACAGATTCCACTGGATGCCCTGAGCCCCTAGCCACCTCCCCTTGCCATGGTCCACCGACCTAGTCACTGGAGAAGCTCAAAACGAGAGCCACACCCATGTAACTTCACCTAAACAAAACCTAGAGGCCAGCTCCGCCGAGTTAAATTGTAGAGATCCTTCGCCCTCCTCTTAAGTAGCACAATGCACCCCATAATTGGCCATGACAGTTACCCCTTAGCCATTTTTATAAAAAGCACCTCTCACGACCATGGGAAGTGGTGCTAAAAATTTCTTATAGGGACCTCTCCAAACTGACAACAGAGCTTCCCTAAGATCCCCTCAATGCATTTCAATTGTTTTCCCTCACCAATTTCCACTATCGGAGTTTCAATTTTGAGCTCCAAATCTTGCCGAAAATCAGGAAAGGGCCCAATATACCTCCACAGTCCACCAAACATAAATTAACTTCACCCACACTTTCAAAACAGTGAAAGAAGCTTAAGCTCTAGCAAATCCCCCTCTCACAGAGCCTCTACCATAGCTCTAGACCAACAGCCAAATCCGACCGTGATCAAAATCATACCTAGGACTTACACCAAGACTAGAGAATAAATCCCTAGTCTCTTTGGATCACGAAGAACGTGCCAAGATTCTCTGATCGAAGCTTCACTTCTCATAACAAAGGTATAAAACTTCTCTTCCTCCCGAGCTTATTTGAACTCTCCATTTATTTTGAGTTGATTTCATGGCATCGTAACCTAATGGATGTGATCATCTAGTCTAGGCGAGCATTTTAAAGAAAATTTCATCTAATTTGGATAAGAAATGAGAGCGATCTTAAGGCTAGAAGTTGGACGGTTCTTGGGCTAGGCTAGAAGATGGATGGTTCTCGGGCTAGGCTAGGAGCCTTTCGATTGCCCGTGTATCGGATGGACATTCAAGATCAAGCTGGACAGCACTTTGGAACATAAACCGTGGGTCGCGTCAGCACTGAGGAGGATGGTGGTGTTGAGTAGGAGCGCGCCGCGTGGAGCTTCGAAGTTGTCGTAGGTTCATGTGGTGTCGCGCGTTTAAATAGATAGGCAAGGATTTAAAAAATCAGAAAATTATCCATAGCTTTAAAAATTCATATCTTGGTGTAAAAAAATCATAAAAATAAAATAAAAATATCCTATTGCTCTGTGAATAGAGAAAAACAATGTGGAAGTAATTTTAAGCCCATGTGATGTATATTTTATTTTTAATTAATTAAACACTAATTTGGATGTTTTGATTCTCTATGCATGTAGTAATATCACCATGGCTTGAAATTTTAGCATGTTGTTGCCTATGTTGTAGGGAACATTCCTTGATTTTTCCAAAGTCAGAGGAGGTCTCTAGACAGAGAATCAATTTTTTCAAGTTTATGTGCAATATTTTCTTAAAATAATAATGGAAATTAGCATGTTGCTTATAAAAAATCTAATAAAATTTTGTAAGGTTTATAATGAACAGAGAGCCTTTTGGAAAATTTCTGTTGATCCAAGTCATTCAAAATATACCTAATATTCAAAAACCCTAAGTCACTAACATAATAAATTTTGAAAAATACAAATAACAAAATAACTTGATTTTGATCTCCACTGTTATTTAGGATCTAGAGAACTCACCATAAAATTTATAAAGCATTTTGAGATCATTTGGTAACTTAAGTTGATTTTTAAAGATAAATAATATTTTTGGCACTTAAATGATTTATAAAAATTAAAATATAACTCAAACATTTATAAAAAAACTTTTTTTTTGAGTTTTTTATGATTAGGGATATTTTATAAAAAGAAAATAGAGTTTAAAATAAAAACATGGTTTTTAACCTATTTAAAATATTTAAATAATTAATAATCCATAAAAATCACAAAAATAATAAAATTCATGGAAATGTTCTAAATTGCTTCTTAAGCACTTAGTAACAATTAAAAAATTTTTCCTAATTTTCTAAATAAAGATACTAAATTTCAAAGCTTAAAAATAATTTTTAAAGGTTAAAATGGGTTTTCACTAATAATAATTCCAATAAATCAAATAAAACTCAGGAAAATATAAAATTTTCTCCTCTAAGTTCTATGACCTCAGGAGGATTTTAAAAAAAATCTAAAACTTAATTTTTCCTTTTAAAATATTTATATTTAATAAATACCGCAAAAACTAAAATAATTCTTAAAATTCAAATAAAATTAAAAAAATCATGAAATTTGGTTCAAAGGCTTCCGTGGTCTAGATCTACCTCTATTAAAAATTTCAATGTATGAGGATTTACCTTAGTTAAGTTATGAATTTTCTATGAAAAATCCTATTTTTGCATGAAAATAATTCTATAAATTCAATTAAATTTTCAAAAAACACATTTTCTCCTCTGATGCCTTAATTGACCCATGAATGGGGTAGGATAAAAGTTTTAATGTCATTTAAATTAAATTTGACAAATTATGAAGGGTTAGAACCTTAAGGGAAAATGTGTAATTTTAAAAATTTAGCCTTAATTAACATTTTGGCTTAATTCAAAGAGGGAAATGGGTAACCTCTGATCTTAATTTGAATGTTTGAAACACAATGGGTTAATTGGTAGAAATCAACCTAACTTTCTTAATTGAAAAGATAAGTTAATAAATTTCTAAAAATTGTTAGATTTTGAAAGTTTATTAAAATAAAATGAACCCAGGACTTAGGGGTATGACTTTTGAAGTCAATAATTAATTAATTTAATACCCTTATTTTGATTTTCAAATAAAATTCAAATCATAAATTATGACCACCTAAAGCTTAATCTTTTCCAGCTTCAACTCCAAAAAGTTAGCAAAGTGCATAAATGAGGCCAGGATGTCCCAAACATCTACTTGATTCGCTCCTTGTCATGGTCAAAATATTCTTATAAATAATTCTCCCCACATTTGATAGTCCAATTGTTCTGAATATAGAATTCAAAATAGCTCTATCTCTTGTTACCTCACTATGATGATAGGTAGGTAACAGAGTAGAGTAAATAAAATAGTGTCACGCATTAGATATGACATTCAACATGGAAGAAGAAAAATTTACCTGTTCTCACTGCTTTATCTTCCATGTCCCTTTCCCATCAGTGTGAAAGTTAATCCATCATTCAGCGGGCCTTCCACTGTTCTGAATGTTTCATAACTGTAGATATAGGAGTCTGGGACCTCATAAAATGAGTTAATGCGGGCGGCACTAAACTCAACAAAAAACCCTCTTACTCGAACGGTTCCATCCTCAGAATAGAATGCACTTTCACAGCAGACTTATTGGTGGTATAATAAAAATTTTCCTTCCTTCATTCGGTAAAAACTCGTTCGACTTCTCCTCACAGACTCTTAAAAACCTGATCTTGTATACATTTCTTCTATTGAAATATTGAATGAAATCTTAACTGAGCCTTCGCTTTGATGAAGCAAGACTCATCAAACTCAAGTCGTCTCTTTTGTCGCAGAGCCATTTCAATTTAATCAAAATTATATTTAAAAAAATCCAAAATACACTTAAAATACTCAAATATTGGCTTCCAGGAGTGACTCTAAGAGTTCAAAACTAAGTTCAATGAATTTCATCCAAATATTTTCTCCACATTCTTAATTTTTTTTTCAGATCTCTTCAATGTGGAAGAAATTCATGGGAAAATCAAATATTTCTAGTTTGGAGTGAAGCTCTTATCGAGAGATGATAAAATCTGGTGTCTAAATGCTTTGAAATCATCCCAAATCCAAGATCCTTAAGCCCTAGATCAAAATTTTTTTTTTTAAGAGGAAGGGGACGATGAATAGTGGCGGTTGACTGGTTAAAAGTGTTTTTTTGATAGCTCGCCATAGGCGGGGTCGTCAGCTTAGTTGGCAAGCTCTATTTAATTAAATAGCCTAAGTCTGAAGAAAAATATGTCGTCGGTGGCTTCGATGGCGCCATCAGTGAGATTTTCAAAATTAGTTCAATTCCAGATTTTTGTGATTTTGATCAATTTCAAGCCTCGTCGACATTTGTTCAATCATTCTAAACATAAATTTAAGTGATTAAACGTGTACTAACACAAATAAACATTCACAACACAAAACATTACAATTACATATAAAATCCTAGGGTTACAATACACGTTACCGTCGGCGTTACATATAAAATCCTTGTTAATTTTCTGGTTTCTCGAGAAAACCTTACCGTCGGCGGCATCAAGCTCTCAATCGGCGCCCAAGATAAAAGTTTCACAGTTTTTCTCTAGTCCGAATGCGTTCCAATTTTCCCTATGGATATAATTTTTATCATGATTCAAGGGTAAATACGAGTACTAGAGTTCAATATTACCACAAACTAATGATAATTTCAAACAAAAACACTATAATCACAATAAAAATAAAAATAAAGATAACTATGTGTTGCCTCTCATAAACTGCTTGGTTTAATGTCGTCAGCCTGACCTATTCAGATATTATTCAGGTTGACTGACAATTAAAACATATTTAAAATTTGTTCTTTTACCCACAAAATACGGCTTTAATCTGTGTCCATTTACTTTAAATCTATTCCTAGTCTTTTGATCTTCAATTTCAACAGCTCCGTAAGTATAAACTCGAGTCACAGTGAAGGGTCCTAACCAACGAGACTTCTTATTTTGGCTCAAATCTCTTCTGGTTAATCTTCCAATCATATCATAACTTTAGTTTCTCCTTATAAATTTTGTCGTTATCATAAGATTATTTTCCTAATTCTTCTAATTCATTCATTTGTAGCAATCTCTTCTCAGCAATAGCTTTCAAATTATAATTCAATTCTTTAATCGCTCAATATGCTTTATGCTCCAATTCTACTGGTAAGTGACAAGTCCTTCCAAAAATCAGCTTGTAAGGAGTCATTCCAATAGGAGTTTTATAAGCAGTCCTTTAAGCCTATAATACAGTATCTAGTCTAGTAGACCAATCTACTCTACTAGGTTTTACCGTCTTCTCCAGTATTTGTTTAATCTCTCTATTATAAACTTTAGCTAACCCACTGGCTTGAGGGTGATAGGAAGTAGAGATTCTATGAATAACATTAAACTTTTCTGTCAATCTCTGAATGTATTTATTCTTAAAATGGGATCCTCTTCCAATAATAATCACTCTCAGCTTTTTGTATCTAGTGAAAATGTTTTTCATTAAAAATTTTGAAACACTTTTAGTGTCACAACGAGGTAAAACATGCGTGTCAATTTACTTTGAAATGTAGTCTACCGTAATTAAGATGTATAAGTTCCCAGATGAAGGAATAAATGGTCCCATGAAATCCAATCCCAAACCATCAAAGATCTCAACTTTTAACATGTTCAAAGGCATTTCTTTTCTTCTCGATATATTGCCTACTCGTTGGCATCGATCACAAGTTTTTTAGTATCTGTAAACATCTCTAAAGAGAGTTGGCCAATTGAATCCAGCTTGTAAGATTTTATAAGTAGTTTTATCAGTTCCAAAAAGTCCTTCAAATTCAGAATCATGACATTTCTGAATAATTAGTTTAGTTTCTTCATCATGTACACATCTTCTCATAATAAGATCCTTACATTGTATATATAAATAAGGCTCATCCAAAAAAATATGCTTTCGCATCATGAATGAATTGTCTTTGCTATTGTAATGTGAGCATAGGTGCCAAAATATCACTTACAATATAATTAATAATATCAGCATACCATGGTATTTTCCACTCATTAATATTATAGAGTTGTTCATCATGGAAAATGTTCGTAATTTCATTATCGGTGTTAGATAATTCATGATATTTTAATCTCGACAAATGATTCGCAATTTGATTATCAGTTCCCCTTCTATCAATAACCGCAAAATCAAATTCTTGCATCAAAAGTATCCATCTAATTAACCTTGTTTTGGCATCCATCTTTTGCATCAAATATTTAATGGCAGAGTGATCAGTGTGCACAACACATTTAGTCTCAATTAAATAAGATCTAAATTTGTTAAAAGCATACACAATAGCCAATAACTCTTTTTATCAGTAACAGTGTAGTTAATTTGAGCATCTTTAAGAGTTTTACTTGCGTATTATATAACTTTAAAAATCTTATCACACATTTGTCCAAGAACAGCTCCAATAGCATAATCACTAGTATCACACATCAGTTCGAATGGCTTCTCCCAATTAGGTGAAACTATTATAGGGGCTATGATTAGCTTTTCTTTTAATAACTCAAAGGCATTTAAATAGTTTTCAATAAACTTAAATTTCTTGTCCTTTTCTAAAAGTTGGCATAGGGGTTTAGTAATTTTTGAAAAATTTTTAATGTAACGCCTGTAAAACCAACATGTCCAAGAAAACTTCTTACCCCTCGTACATTAGTATGATGTGTTAATTTAGATATAACTTGAATTTTTGTAGGGTCTACTTCCACACCATTTTTTGAAATTTTATGCCCTAACACAATTCCTCCTGCAATAATAAATTGACATTTCTCCCAATTTAGAACTAAATTTGTTCTTTCGCATAACTCCAAAACTTTTTCAAGATAATTTAAGCATGCGTCAAATGATGTTCCAAATACAGAGAAATCATCCATAAACACTTCTATTCTATCATCAATTAACTTACTAAATATAGGCATCATGCATCTCTGGAATGTTACAGGTGCATTACATAATCCGAAAGACATTCTTCGAAAAGCAAAATTTCTAAAAGGACTAGTAATTGTTGTCCTTTCTTGATCCTCAAAAGTAATAGGAATTTGATGGTAGCTAGTATATCCATCTAAAAAACAAAAATATTTGTGCCCAACAAGTCTATCCACTACTTGGTCTAAATTGGTAAAGGGAAGTGATCTTTCCTAGTGGCAGTGTTTAATTTTCTATTATCAATGCAAATACGCCACCCAGTAACTTGTCTGATAGGTATTAATTCATTATTCTCTTGTGCTTCAGTAGTCTCCCCTCCTTTCTTACGAACACAATGAATTGTACTTACCCAAGCTTAATTCTGTAGATACAGATCGAAGGACTGATTCCTTTAATATCAGCTAAGGTCCAACCAAAAGCTTTCTTATATCTTTTTAATGTATCCAAAAGTCTTTGATCTTGCAAATCACTTAACTCTGAAGATATAATCATAGGTAATGTAGATGAGTTTCCCAGAAACACATAATTCAAGTGGTCAGGCAATATTTACAACTCAAGTTCAGGTGGTTTTATAATTGATGAAAGTAGGTTCTTATCAGCATTTCTTGTAATATCCAATATCTCAAATCTTTCTTGTACATAATCTAATTCTTCATTTTCTATTTCATCCAAAATAATTTCATCTTTATCTTCAAAATATTTTTTCTCTTCAAAATATTCTTTAAAATGCTCGTTGAATAGTTGTTCACTAATTTCCATGCGAAAACATTCATTATTTCTTTCAATAACAGGGTATTTCATAGATTTCGTAATGTTAAAAGTCACTTCTTGATCGTTAACTCTCATAGTTAATTCTCCCTGTTGAACATCTATCATAGCTCTTCCAGTAGCTAAAAAAGGTCTCCCTAAAGTTATGGGTATTTCTTTATTTTCCTCCATATCTAAAATAATAAAATCCACACGAAAGATAAATTTATCAACTTTTACTAACACATCTTTTATAACTCTCTTAGAGTAAGTAACAAAATGATCCTCTAACTGAAGAGTTGCAGAAGTAGGTGAGACTTCTCCTAATCCTAATATTTTGAAAATTGATAGAGGCATATTAATGCTGGCTCCCAAATCACATAAAGCTCTTCCATAAAATCTTTCAATGATAGCACACGGTATAGTGAAAGTACCTGGATATTTTAATATTTTAGGAAGCTTTTTCTGAATAGTTGCACTACACTCTTCGCTAGTGCAAGAGTATCATTATCAGTGAACTTCCTTTTCTTTTTCAAAATATCTTTCAAAAACATCACATAATTGGGCATTTGCTCTAAAGCTTCTGCGAAAGGAATATTTACCGTTAATTTCTTAAGAATTTCTATAAACTTGGAAAATTGTTTATCTTTTTTGTGTTTCTTAAGAATATAAACAAGAATGTTTTTCCACAGTTTTCATTGGTGTAAGTGGATATTCTAAATCTAGGTATTCATGATCCTTTTCTTTTTCTGTATCCACTTTCTCTTTTGCAGTTTCTATTTCTTTCTGCACACTTGTTTCCAATTCTTTTTCACTTCGTAATTTTATCAATTTTATATGTTCTTTTCCTTGCTCTTTAGGATTTGGTTCCACAGTACTAGGAAGATTTCTCAATGTTCGGTTACTAAGCACAGTAGCGATATGCCCCAATTGGTTCTCAATATTCTTGATAGCAGTTCCGTGATTTTATGACTGGTTTCCTTGAATTTGTAATTGATTTCCTTGATTCTGCAATTATTGACCCATGTTCAGTATCAGCTCTTCCATGGATAACTTCTTTTGTTTAAATTGAGTGTTACTGAAGGACAAGAAGTTCTATAATTAACATTTCCTTGGTTGGATGAATTTCCCAATGGTTTTATTGGGTTGTTTGCCCATGTTGATTTGTAGAAAGTTGTTATTCCAATTAAAGTTAGGATGATTCTTCCAACCTGGGACATAATAGTTTAAATAAGGATTGTTGGATCTATTGTTAATAGCATTTAAAGTCTCATAAGAAGGTTGAACATCCACAAATTGCCCAAATGAATTCTCTTCCATCATAGTAGGTGTTGGAGAATAATTCATTTCATAATGATCTAATTTCCTTGATATTGCAGAAATCTATGAAGCTAACATAGATATTGCATCAGAATCATGGATACTAGCTACTCTTTTAGGATTTACCCTTTCAGAGGGCCATTGAAAATTGTTGGTAGCCATCTCTTCTATTAACGAATAAGCCTCATCAAAAGGTTTTGACATTAAAGAACCACCAGCCGCAACATCTATAATCGATCTAAAAGATCCCACTAATCCATTATAAAAAGTTTGAATTATCAACCAATCTGGTAACGAATGATGAGGGAACTTCCTAAGAAGATGTTTAAATCTCTCCCAAGCTTCATATATCACTCTCCATCAATCTAACAGAATAATGCTATGTCATTTCTAAGTTTAGCAGTTTTGGATGGAGGGAAATATTTGGATACAAATTTCTGTGAAGGTTCTCCCCAAGTTCTAATAGATCTAAGTGCTAACAAATTTAACCACATCTTAGCCTTATCCCTAAGTGAAAAAGTCTAAGTCTAACAACATCGCTCAAAACTCTGTCATATTTAAAGGTAGCACGAAGTTCTAAGAAACTAGCGAGTTGTAAATTAGGATCTTCATTTGGTGTACCACAAAATTGATTATTTTGTACCGTTTGGATAATAGCAGATTTGAGCTCAAATGAGTTAGCAGCTACATCAGGACTTTAGATAAATAAGTGAATTTCATCTGTTGTATGATTTGCATAATCTCGTAGTGGTCTAGGTTGATGTTCATTTTCTGTTCCCTGATTGTTCACATTGTTTTCCATTGTGTCAAGATTTCTAGGTTCTTTTCTTAGTTTTCTAATTCTCCTAAAAATGCGTTCTAATTCCGAATTATAGGGTATAAGATTTTCAGGTCCAAATTTACGCATATAATTGAAATCAGTACACAGAAAAAAAGTTAACTAAATATGAAACTAAGTTTTAATTCAAGTAAAAGTATTCTAATAGTCTTAATTTGTCTGTTACTCTAATTACGATTTTTTTTTAAATCTAATTTTTACTCCCCGACAGACGACGCCAAAAACTTGACATTGACTTTATATATGCTTAAAAATACAAGAATTTGATACTGGTGCTAGAAGATTTAAATCCCCGGCAACGACTCCAAAAATTTGACAGCGGTTATAGATTTGATAAAGATGTGTATAAAATATTCAATAATTGCAAAGTCACACTTATCAAGGCAAGTATACGTATCACTCAAGTAATACAGGGTTCTAATAGAGTCCTGGATATCAATCCCGCAGGGAGTCATATTAGAGGCTAAGATTTAAAAAATCAATACTTATTCACAACAATATAGTTCAAATTGCATATTTATCACTATTAGGCAATTGAAATAAAAATGTAATTTTAATAAACTCTTAATTAACTAATTCTAGTATTAAAGTTTCTAATGTGAAGTTCAATATAAAAGAAAACATCCTTCTCCTTGTCAAGAAATATAAGTGAATGGAAAAATTGAATCTGTTCAAATTGTATTGTGTCAAATAAGAGCATACTTATTCTTTACCCATTGGACCAGACATAAGGAACATTGAATAATCCTATGCTTGGTTACTGAATCTGCGGCTAGGCTGCGAGGATACCGGCTCTCACTTCAGAGCTCCCACGTTCCCATGGCCTGAGGGCTAACATCTACACTTCAGCACCCAAACGATAGGACCAAATTCAGGATTTTAGCCTAACACTCTAAAATCTCCAATTCTACGCCTGATAATTTTTATTTCCCTATTTTTTTGCACCCAACTTTCAAGGACTTTAATATCCCTAAATCTTGAGTGTAATATTCACTTTAGCTGTAAAACTCAACATATATTAACAAATCAATTGGCTAGATTGAAAGTAAATTAAGATTGAAGTGAAAAGTTCATCACAACTTCTTTAATAATCTCATGGCACAACCAATTCAAATCACCATTTCACAAAATCTCAACATAAAGAGAAAGACAGAAAACTACTCGGAACTCATGGAGAAGATACGACAAAACTTAGAATTTATATATAAAAGCAAAGTCATAAAAAATTCATAAAGTAAATATAACTTATCCTTAATTCCTCCCCAAGCAAACTCCTCGAAGTTCCTCGAAATATCTTCCTTTCTTTATAGCACACAAAATTCTCCATTAAAGCGGCAAGGAGGAAGAAATCTCTCACTTTACTTCCACTCTTACAATCTCTCAAAGATCTCCACACAATACTAACCACTCTCTACACTCTAATGGGCACCACAAACAACAAAGACTCCGCGGACACCTCCGGGATACCATCAGGCACCCCGTGGACACCACTCTTTCGGCCTCCAAATTGTATCTTTTAATGTTGTAGAAGATTTTTCAATAGTTCCCCAAGCGTCCCTTCAAAAATCATCCACATTCAATGTATTTGTTGAGAGAATTGACATGCTCGCCGTCGGCGGCCTCAACGGCGCCGTCGGTGGCCTTCTAGAATATTTAATTCTGGACTCTCGAAAAAAATCCGTCGTCGGCGTCCAAGATCAAATCTTCATATTTTTTGTACTTTTTGCTCCAAATTCGCTCCTTTTTGCATCTTTTTGCTCTAATGACCATAATTCAACATACATGCAACAAAAAATCAAAAATACCTTTCTTTAAGGTGCAATATCATCAAAATTTGTGTAAAATAGGTATGAAAATCTCAACATATTTTCCTTTAGTTAGATGCTTTTGAGAAAGGGGATTCTACAACCATTAGATAAAAATGAATTGGTCTAGAAAAAAAGATAGGAATTAATTTTGTTGTAGAATTTCTCAAACTGAATCTGCTTAGCTTTGCCCATAATAAAAGGGACCCCCAGATATTTGATTGGAAGATGTGTGCAATTGAAACCACTATACTCAACTATCCACTGTCTACAACTAGAAGTAATTCTCTTATTAGAAATCAGTTGGCATTTATCTTTATTAAAACACATACCTGAGTTATCCTGAAAACTTTGAGGAACTTGGTGACCTTCTTGACAGCATTCTTATGGGATCTAGAGAAGATCATGATGTCATCAACATAAAGTAAATGTGAAATAATCAAATTTGACCTATGATGGTATTTAGAGTAATTATCATTGAGGATACTGTGATACAGAATTCTAGACAAATAGTCAATTGCCAAAATGAAAATAGTAGGGGAGAGTGGATCCTTTGGTTTTAGCCCTCTGGTAACATTAAAAGAAACCCTAAGTTGCCCATTAATAAGAATAGAATGACAGTTGTTAGCAAAAATCAGCAAAGAAAACTCTAGCAGACAAAATTTCCAAAATAAAAGACCAGCTGATAGAGTCATAAGCTTTCATCATATCAAGTTTGTAAATTCCCTATAAGGTTTGTCCAAGTCCACCACTAGCTCTTGAGCAAGAAGAACATTGTCTGAGATAGATCTCTCTTTAACAAATGCAGACTGATTTGAGCAAATAATTCTATCCATGTGTGGCTGCAACCTTTTGACAATGATTTTACTTATGACTTTGCTAACAACAGTAGTGAGACAAATAGGTTTGAAATGTTCCCATTTATTCTGATCATCAGCCTTAGGAATCAACATAAAGCTAGATGCACTGAAATAATGAGGCAGATTATTTCCCTGGAAAAAGCTCCTCATTGCCGCAGTAAAGTCATTCTTAATTAAGTCCCAAGATTTCTTATAAAAGTCAG
>NEWO01001199.1:30576-42501 GCA_003013225.1 Phalaenopsis aphrodite
GAGGAGATGACTACTAATAATTTTCAATGGCCATCTGAAAGGGTAAATCCAAAGAGAGTAGCTAGTATTCATGATTCTAATGCAATGTTGATTTTGGCATCTCAAATTGCCGCTATATCAAAGAAGATTGATCAAATTGGAGTGCACTATTCTAAAATACCACCAGTATTAGAGGAAACTTCATTAAGATAGATAGTTGATACTCAATCATCTTATGAAACCATGACTGCTTGTTGGCGCTATTTTTAGTTGGGGGAGTTTCCCGTAAGAAGCTGTTGGTCACCAGAATCAAAAGCCCGACTCCCGCTTTTGAAGGACACTTTAATTTACATATATATTTAGTTTTAGAAAAATATGAGATCAAACTGATCCCATATTTTTCATAGTTTAAATTAACAAGTGCTGTACCTCAAGTTCTGTATCTATCCCGAAGGATAAACACAAGACTTGAGGATGAGGCTCGATCAAATAAACTAAGGGATATATGACATCCGTTTGGTCTGCAAAACCATTTTATTTGCTGAAAATTTCCCTTATTTAATATAAAGGATTAAATAAGGTTTATATTATGCTGGGTTTGGACAAGCTTCCTATAAGGGCAAGCCCTTATAGTTAATTACATCTTAAATGACCGAAGTCACCTAAGAAGACTCTTGATAAAAATCAAGAAATATTATCTTCAAGGAGTTTCAAAGGGTAAGACTTTTCAATGAGATCGGACGTAGAGGTGTGAAAAAAGATTGGTTCAAATTTAAAACATTTTGTTATAGAGTCCAAAGGGGGAGGAACTAGGGGATGTCATGGATCCAGAGGAGAACCTCAGTGACTTCCCAAGCTATCCTAATATTTGGCTTCATTGTTGAGAAGAAATATTTAGGTATTTCATCCTGTCAATTTTATTAGTTAAGGCTTACATTCTTGTGAAATGATCACACAAATAGCCTGGAAGATATGAAGATTTAGGCCGTGATAAACGATAACCTCGAAATCCTAAGACGAGTTAAGGCTTATATTGTACAGCATGGCTATACAAAAGGCCTAAAGATAAGGTGAGGATTTACATTGCATAAGCAAGCAATCTCGAAGTCCTATGGCTTTGTTGTTTATATCTAAGGAAGGAAGATTGGTTTAGCTGGGGAAGACAGGTTTTGCTCTTGAAGATGGCCGTGCTGCCCACCATGCTAGCTCCAAGCTCCTTGTCGCGATGAGTTTGAGTTTTCTAGTTATGATGTCAAAACAGGTGGCCCTATGGTTGAAGTTCTTTAAATTTTATGGGGGCATGTTAAAGTTGATTATAGTGACACCGGTTAGGATCCTACGATTCCCTCGTTCTGGCAACACTATTTTCTATTGGATTCACTTAGTCTAAATGAACTTATTAAACTCAACTTAATGAGGTCCCTAATTTTTTTAGAGCATGGGAAGCCTCGTTAGCAACCGTAGGTTACCTCCTCTGATGAATTCTAGATCATCCAATAAAAACATCTTAATTTAGTTGCAATTGTAGTTTTGTGTGATGTTTGTGATTAAATTTTGAGTTGTTTTATAATTTGAATGTTGTGGAGGTGATTTTTATCTTGGTTGATTTTAGTTTTAGTTTTGATTTTGGTTTTCATGCAGGGTGACATTGTTATTTAGCATGCAAATTTGCAGGTATAAAAGTACAGTAAGAAGGTACAAGAAAGACAGTGCTAAAAATTGTAAAAGCGTATCTGACGAGTCTTCTCGTTCCACCAGTTGAAACTCAAAAGGTATGTTAAGGCAGTTTATATGAAATGAGGAAGTAAAATTTTGACGACCTACCTAACCCTAGGTCATATCTTGGTGGGTCCTTATGAGTTTAATTAAGGATGATTTTGTCAAGCAAAACATATTAAGTTTAGTAGATCTGCGAGGTATCCAACAGATCTAAAGAAAAAAGCAGGTCCGTGCTACTCTCTCGTTGCCTGGTGGAAAATACCAAGCTCATTTGAATTTATTATGTTTCTTAATAACTCATCCTATAAACACCCTAATGCTAAATGAACATTGAAGTATCAATTATCCCTAAGAGTAAGGTAATTGTCATTTGTAATTTAATTTTGAATATTATATGGGTGAAGACCCTTAAAGAGGCAAGTTAGTGTTATTGGAATACTTAGATAAATTTTGTTCCTCATTGGGCTTGTAGTGTTTGAAATATGTTTTAATTTTAATTGTGTTTATTTTTCTAATCCCCATTTAATAAGTGTTGATTTAACTTAGATTACTACTAAGCCCTTAAAACCTAGGTGAGTGTCTTAACTAGTTTAGAAAAGGTTAAGCTTTAGGTGGTCATGATTCATTATTTGAATTTTATTTGAAATTCAAATAGGGGTATTAAATTGATTAGTTATTAACTTCAAAGGTAATACCCCTAAATCCTAGGTTCATTTTATTTTAATAAACTTCCAAATTTTGATAATTTAGAGATTTATTTACTTATCTTTTTAATTGAGAAAGTGAGGTTGGTTTCTACCAATTAACCCCTTGTGTTTCAAACATCCAAATTAAGATAAGAGGTTGCCCATTCCCCTCTTTGAATTAAGCCTAAATCTTAATTAAGGCTAAATTTCCAAAATTACACATTTGTCCTTGAGGCTCTAATACTTCATAATTTATCAAATTTATTCCAAATGAATTTAAAAAATTTATCCTATCTCATTCATGGGTCAATTAAGACATCAAAGGATAATGTGATTTTTCAAAATTTAATTTAATTTATATAATTATTTTCATGCAAAAATTGGATTCTTCAAAGAAAATTCCCAAATTGACCAAGGTAAATCCTAATTCATTAAAATTCCTACTGGAGGTAGACCTAGACCAAATTTCATGATTTTTTTATTTTATCTAAATTTTAAGAATTATTGTAAGTTCTGGGGTATTTATTAAATATAAAATATTTTAAATTTGGAAAAGTAAGTTTTGTATTTTTTAAAAATCTTTCCAAGGTCAAAAACCCTTGAGGAGAAAATTTTATATTTTTCTAATTTCTATTTGATTTATTGGAATTATTTTTATTGAAAATCCATTTTTAGCCTTTAAAAATTATTTTTAGGTTTTAAAATTCAGTATCTTTTTTTAGAAATTCAAGAAAAATATTCTAATTATTCCTAAGTGCTTCGGAAGTAATTTAGAATATTTTCAAAAATTTTATTATTTTTGTGATTTTTAATTATTTAAATATTTAAAAATAAGCTAAAAACAATTTTTTTAAAATACCATTTTATTTTTAGAAAATAACCCTGATCACAGAAAACTCAAAAAACAAGTTTTTGTAAATTTTTGAGTTATATTTTGATTTTTTAAAAAATCATTCAAGTGCTAAAATGATATTTATCTTTAAAAATCAGCTTAAGTTACTAAATAAACTCAAAATACTTTGAAATTTTTATAGTGAGTTCTGAGGATCCTAGACAATAGTGGAGATAAAAAATTAAGTCATTTTGTTGTTTCTATTTTTCAAAATTAATTTTATTTGTGTTTTAGGGTTGGTGAAGATTAAGTGTATTCTTAATGACTTAACTCATGAAATTATTGTCACGGGGTCCTCTCGTCACAGTGAACCTTCCAAAAATTTCTTGGAATTTCCTGAGCAACATGCCAATTATCATTATTAATTTATGCAAATATAAGACATAAACTTGAAAAACATGGATCTCTGTCTAGGGACCTGCTCTGACTTTAGAAAAATCAGAGGATGTTTCCTAAGACAGAGGCAACAATATGCTAAAACTTCAAGCCATGATAATATTACTACATGCATGGAGAATCAAAACATCTAAAGTAGTGTTTAATTAATTAAAAATAAAATATGCATCAAATGGTCTCCAAATTATCTCCACATTGTTCTCCTCTTTTCATTGAGTAAGAGGGTATTTTTATTTTATTTTTATGAATTTTCTACACCAAGATATGAATTTTTAAAGTTAGGGCTATTTATTTAAATAAGAAAATCCCTATTTTTCTATTTAAATGCGCGGCACTGACTGTATCTTAGGCAGCTCCGAAGGCATGCGTGGCATGCTGTAGTTGGGCGACGCCATCCATATAGCGGTTGTCTTGGCCCGCAGTTTGTGTAAGAAAATGTTGTCCAGCTCAATCTCCTCCATCCATATGATACACTCGCAATCAGATGGCACCCCGTCACCGTCCCCAATAGAGTGACCCTGTGACCGACCACACTATAACCTTAAGATCTCAGCCTAGACTCAACCAAATCTCCTGGGGTTTTATCCTATCGACTCATCTAAGTGAGACGAACATATCCATATAGTAATTATGGAATTAAATTAAGCCTAATCAAATGGAGAATCCAAATAGGCTCGGGAGGAAGAGAGACTCAATACCTTGGCTCTGAGAAGGGAAGCATCGATCAGGAGTCTCAACACATTTGTTGGGGTCCAAAGAAGCTAGGGATTAAGCCTATTGCTTTGGTGAAAAGCCTAGACCCAAATTTGACCAAGGCCGATTTCAGGTGTTGATCAAGTTTATACTAAGGGCTCTATGGAAGGGAAATTTGATGGGGCTTTGGCTTCTTTCGATGTTGTGAAGGTGTGGGTAAGTTTAATTTGAGTTTGGTGGAGTTTAGAGGTTTGGAGAGCTTTGTCCTATCTCTGACAAGGTTTTGAGCTAAAAAATTGGGCTCCGACAAGGGGATTCAGAGCAATGTGGTGGTTGGGTTGCACTGAGGAGGTCTCAAAGAGGCTTTGGGATAAATTTGGGGAAGTCTCTTAGAGGAATTTTCAGCTCTTTCCCCATGGTAGTGGAGGGGAGTATTTTATAAAAATGGCCTTAGGCTTGCTGCCATGGCCGATTGGGGGGTGAAATGTGCTGCCTAGGTGGAGGGCAGAGAGGCTCTAAGCTTCAATTTGGATGATGCGGCCTCTAGGTTTAAATTGGCTTTATCCCATGGGGGTGGCTCTCAGTTTGGCCATTTTCCGGCCATTAGGCCGGCTGACCAACCAGGGGAGGTGGCTAGGGAGGTCTTTGGTCCACGGCTTAGCTTAGGTGGTTTCATGGGGTTTAGGCTGGTCACTATGGTCCATGTCATGGCTGTGGAGTCATTAATTTGATGACTTTAGGATAGTTAGGCCGCCTTTAGTGCATGGGTTCAATGTGGGTCCAAGTGATCAAAACATGGGTTTGGGATAGGCTAGCTATGTTAATTCACCCAATTGGTTGATCAAAATTGTGTATATGATTGTTATGAAGATCTTTGGTGAAGGTTTGAAGTGATTTTGAGTTCAATTGGTGAGTCAATTTGAGGGATTTTTTGAAATTTGGTCAATTTAGGCATGTTGGGCCAGACGTGGGTCTAGGTTGGGCTAGCCTTGGGCTAAGTCCAAATTTAATGGTCCACATGATCAAGGGAGATGTTGTAAAGATTTTTCATGAAGACATGGAGTGAAAATTTTGGGTTTAAGGCCCTCAATTTGGTGAAGTTTGAGGACATGACTAATTTGAGTCAAAATTGAGGATTTTTTAACTTAAGTTGAAATTAAATGTAATTGGGGCTTTAACAAGGCCAATTGAAGGTCAAATTTGATGTGTAGGAATGTCATGAAGATTTTTCAACACATATTGTGCAAATGGAGTAGGCCATGGGTTCAATTTTGTGGAACCAAGTCATTGGGCCAAAATTAGGTTTTTGGTTCAGCTCAAAATTGGGTTCAAATCATGGACCAAGTGGGCTTGGATTTGGTCTAGATTGGTCACATCAAGGTTGAATTTGAGTTTATAATTGAAATTGCAGGAAATTGAGACCAATTGGATAAACATTTGAGGTAATTTGGGGAAAATATGGGCCTTCAAAGGGCAATTTGGGGGTTTTGATCAGAGATGGTCAAATTGGCCAAGTTAGGTCATGTGATAGTTGAGAAAAATGAAATTAGGAATATTTGGGAGGTTTTGGGAATTTTTGGGTTTTTTGGAATTTTGGGCCAAGGAGGGGGCCTTTTGGTAATTTGGTCAATTTTTGATAATTTTGGGTAATTTGGGTGTTTTCAAAAGGTTTGGAATGATTTTTGATCAATTTTGGGTATTTTGGGTAAATTTGAGAATTTTGGCAAAATTTAGGGTTTCAAGGGTATTTAGGTAATTTGGGGGAGTTTAGGGGCAAAAGGCTAAGTTGGATATTTTTGGTAGAATTGGGGTGCCAACCACCATCAATAAGTCATGGACCAATGAAAACCCCATTTTTGGTCCTCTATGTAGTGGTCTTAGCTAAACCCTAGCCTAGGGCTAGTGGGTCTAGGAGACCATCTACATGAGTATCGCAAGAGTATCAAGGGACCAAAGCCTAGTAGTTTTAGGGTTGTGAGTGATTATGAGTGCAAGTATGTACCTTAACCCCTAAACCAACACCCAGGGTCAACCCTTAAACTTAAATATTTATATAAAATTGTGTAGGATTCAAAAATATTATTATTTCTTAATATATAAAACACTTATTAAATAAAATAGTAATATATAGATATATACAGATTTAAATATGGGTTGCCTCCCACAAAATGCTTGGTTTAACGTCGTCAGCCCGATGTACCATTATTTCATTAGGATGGCTTAACATCAAAATTTATTTAAATTGTGGCATGTGTCCTTCATAATAATGTTTCAATCAATGGCCATTAACTTTAAATATCTTTCTATTCTCAACATCTTTAATAACAACAGTTCCATAATGACAGAATTTAATCACTTTAAATGTTCATGACCATCTAGATTTTAGTTTTTCTAGAAGTAATCACAATCTTGTATTATATAATAAAACTTCTTATCTAGGTTCAAACTTCTTTTTAATAATCTTCCGATCATGCCATATTTTCATTTTCTCTTTATAGATTTTTGCATTATTATATGCTTCATTTCTAATCTCTTCAAGTTCATTGAGTTGCAATAATCTTTTCTCACCGGCATCTTTTATATTAAAATTAAATTCCTTAATAGCCCAAAATACTTTATGCTCCAATTCTACTGGTAAGAGGCATATTTTTCCAAAAAATAAGCCTATATGGGGACATTCCAATAGGAGTCTTATAAGCAGTTTTGTATGCCCATAATGCAGTATCTAATCTAACAGAACAATCCAATTTATAGGGATTTACAACTTTCTCTAAAATTCATTTTATTTCACAATTTGATATCTCTGCTAGACCGCTGGTCTGAGGATGATAAGCAGTAGAGAATCCATGCATAATATCATATTTTTTAATCCATTTCTCAATTCTCTTATTCCTAAAATGGGATCCTGCTTTTATAATAATTACTCTCGGCATTCCATTACTTGTAAAAATATTTTTATTTAAAAATTTAGAAACACTCCAAGCATCATAATTAGATACAACAATAGCTTCAATCCATTTGGACATATAATCAATAGCAAGTAATATATATAAATTCTCAAATGAAGGCATAAAGGGTTCCATAAAATCTAATCCCCACACATCAAAAATTTCAACTTCACAATGTAATTTAGAAGCATTTCATTTCTTCTAAAAATATTTCCTACTCGCTGACATCGATCACATGTTTTAATATATTCATTAACATCTCTAAAAAGAGTAGGCCAATAAAATCTAGCTTGCAAATTTTTATATACAGTTTTATTTAATCCAAAATGTAAATCATGACATCTTTCAATTATTTGTTGAGTTTCTTCATAAGGCACACACCTCCTAATAATTAAATCTTTATATTATTTATATAAATATGGGTCATCCCTAAAATAGAAGTTTGAATCTTATATAAATTTTTTTAGTTGTTGATTCTTAATATCTGGTGGTAGAATATGACTTACAATGTAATTTATTATTTTGGCATACCACGGTATATTCAATTCATAAATATTATATAATTCTTCACAAGGGAAATTTTCTAAAATTTCATTTGCAAAATTAGTTATTATTTCTTTCACTAGTCTAGACAAATAATCAGTTATGTGATTATCATTTCCCTTTCTATCAACAACAATAAAATCAAACTCTTGCAATAGAAGTATCTATCTAATTAATCTTGGTTTAGCATCCTTCTTTTGCATCAAGTATTTGATAGCAGAATGATTTGTATGCACTATACATTTGGTTCCAATCAAGTAAGTTCTAAATTTATCAATAACATAGACAATAGCTAATAAATATCTTTCAGTAGTAGTGTAATTAGTTTAAGCATCATTTAGAGTTTTACTAGCACAATATATTAATTTAAAAACTTTATTGTGCCTTTGTCCTAAAACAACTCCAATAACATAATCACCAGCATCACACATTATTTTGAATGGTTTCTCCTAATCAGGTGGAACGCTTATAGGTGAAGTGATTAATTTTTCTTTCGATAATTCAAATGCTTTTATGCATTTCTCATTAAAATTAAATTTTGTATCTTTTTCTAAAGTTGGTATAATGGCTTAGTTATTTTTGAAAATTTTTTTATGTAATGCCTGTAGAAACGAGCATGTCCTAGAAAACTTCTTACCCCTCTAACCATAGTAGGAGGTGGTGATTTTTCAATAACTTGAATTTTTGCAGAATCTACTTCCATGCCATTTTCAGAAATTTTATGCCCAAGTACAACTCCTCCTGTAACCATAAATTATCATTTTTCCCAATTTAGTGCTAGATTGACCTTTTTTACATAATTCTAGAACATTTTCTAAATTATTTCAACATAATTCTATTGAAGTCTCGAATACAAAGAAATAATCCATAAATACTTCCATTCCTTGTTCGATCAAATTACTAAAAATTGACATCATACATTTTTAAAATGTCGCAGGTGCATTGCATAGTCCAAAAAACATTCTGAAGAACAAATGTTCCATAAGGGCTTCTAAATGTTGTATTCTCTCAATCCTCAAGAACAATTAGAATTTGATGATACTCGGTATAGCCATCTAAAAAGTATTAATATTTTTTTCCTACCAATATATCCAATATTTGGTCTAGAAAGGGAAAAGGAAAGTGATCTTTCATCGTGGCCATGTTTAATTTTTTATAGTCTATAATAATTTTCCAACCAGTAACTTATCTTATTGAAATTAATTCATTTTTTTTCATTTACTTCAACAGTCACTCCTCCTTTTTTTGGAACACAGTGAATTGGACTCACCCAAGCACTGTCTGAAATAGGATATATAATTCCAGCATCAAATCATTTTAAGTTTTCTTCTTTAACAACCTCTTTCATTATTGGGTTTAATCTCCTTCGAGGATCAGCTTTAGGTATCAATTATTCATCTAAAAGAATTCTATGCATATGAATTGAAGGACTAATTCCTTTCATATTTGCTAAAGTCCATCCAAAGGCCTTTTTATATCTTTTTAACATTTCTATTAATTTTAAATCTTGAATTTTAGTTAACTCAGAAGATACAATAACAGACAATGTAGATGAATATCCTAAAAACACATATTTTAAATGGGCAGGTAGTACTTTTAGTTCAAGTTCAGGTGGTTTAATACTTGAAGGAATACAATTTTTATTATCATTTTCCAACAAATCTAAATTTTTAAATTTGTCCTAAATATGATCTAAATTCTCTTCTTTTACTTCATTCTCATTCTCACAATATTTTTCTTGCCTTAATTTTTCTTTAAGCACTTCCTTAAATTGCTCATTACTAAGATAATTAGTAACTTCTATCCTAAAACATTCATTATCTTTTTCTATTGCAGGATATTTTATAGCTTTTGTAATATTAAATGTTACTTCTTTATCATTAACTCTCATTATTAATTCTCCTTTTTGCACATCTATCACAGCTTTCCCTGTTGCAAGAAATGGTCTCCCCAAAATAATAATAATCTCTTTATCTTCCTCCATATCTAATACTATAAAGTCTGTAGGAAAAATAAATTTATCCACTTTTACTAATACATCTTCTATAACTGCTTTAGGATAAGTTATTGATCGATCAGCTAACTGAAGAGTTACAGTAGTAGGGAAAATATCTCCTAAATCCAAATGTTAAAAGATCGATAGATGCATAAGATTGATTCTCGCTCCTAAATCACATAAGGCTTTTCTAAAAAAACTTTTCATCAATTGAATAAGGTATAGTAAAACTACCAGGATCATTTAACTTTTAAGGAAGTTTTTTTTCTGAATAATAGCGCTACACTCTTCACTGAGTGCAATGGTCTCATAATTGGCAAACTTCCTTTTCTTCTTTAGTATATATTTCATAAATTGCACATAATTTGGCATTTGTTCCAAAGCTTGAATGAAAGGAAAGTTTATTGTTAACTTCTTAAAGATTTCCAAAATTTTGTAAATTGTTTGTTTTTATTTTTTTGCTTCAATCGTTGAGGAAACAGAGGTAGTGGTTTTTTTAAAGAAACTTATATTTGTTCATTTTCATTGTGGTCGATTTCAATCTCTTCCTTCTCCTCATCAACTTCATTTTCTCTTTAGATTCTTGTTTCAACTTCTTTTCCACTTCATAATTTAGTAGCTTTAATTTGCACCTTATTTTGATCTTTTGGATTAACTTCCACAGTACTCGGGAGAATTCCTGAAGGTCTGTTACTAAGTGCAGTACCAATATGTCCTAATTGATTTTCAATATTTCTAATTGTATCCCTTTGATTTTGTATTTGATTTCCCATATTCAAGATTACTTCTTCCATCTTCAACTTCTTTCATTAACTTGTGGGTTAGAGTTTGAGTTAAATCCAAGAGGATAATAAAGTCGATAATTAGGATTTCCTTAGTTATTTAAATTTCTTAGTTCACCGAATTGTTATATTTATTCTAACTAAATTAGGGTGATTTTTCATTCCAGGGTTGTAATAATTAGAAAAGGAATTATTATATCAATTATTTATGTCATTCAAAGTTTCATAAGATGATTGAGTATCCATTATCTGCCCTAGTTAATTTTCCATTAATACTGGTGGTAGTTGAGAACGATTCACTCTAATTTGATCAATCTTTTTTGATATAGCCACAATTTGAGATGCTAAAATAGACATTACATCAGAGTTATGAATACTATCTACTCTCTTAAGATTTACCTATTCAAAGGGCTATTAAAAATTGTTAGTAGCCATGTCTTCTATTAAAGAGTATGCTTCGTCAAAAGGTTTTGACATTAGTGATCCCCCTACAATAGCGTCTGTAATAGATCCATGTGATCCTTCTAATGCATTGTAAAAAGTTTAAATTATTAACCAATCTGGTAAAGAATTTTGTGGGCATTTTCTAAGGAGATCCTTAAATGTTTCCCAGGCTTCATATATCGATTCCCCTTCAAATTGATAAAAAGTTGTCATATCGTTTATAAGCTTAGCAGTATTCGAGGGTGTAAAATATTTAGCCAAAATTTTTTGTAATAGTTCTCCCCAAGTTTTGATAGATCCAGGTGCAAATGAATTTAACCAAGCTTTAGGTTTATCCCCTAATGTAAAAGGAAAAAGTCTAATCCTAATAACATCATTAGATATTCCATCATATTTAAGAGTAGCACATATTTTAAGAAAACTAGCAAGATATAAGTTAGGATCTTTAGTATGTGTTCCTCCAAACTGATTATTTTGTGCCATTTAGATAATAGCAGGTTTAAGCTCAAATGAATTAGCAGCAACATCATGATTTTGAATAGTTAGGTGAAGTTCATCTGATCTAGGATTAGCATAATCTTTTAATGGTTTTTGTCAATTTTCATTTATTTGACTATCTAAGTTATTAGCCATTTCATTCAAAATTTTTATTTCTTTTTGTTGTTTTCAAAATTTTCTAATAGTACGTTCTAATTTTGAATCATAAGGTATTAAGTTTTCATATCCAATATTTCACATAAACAAATAAAATAAGCAAAGAAATATTTCTTAAAAATACTCTTAAATATATATGTATATATATATGTATATATATAAATATATATATCAATATATATATATATATATA
>NEWO01001199.1:68678-90022 GCA_003013225.1 Phalaenopsis aphrodite
AAAATTCACCGCCACAACATTCAAAATATAAAACAACTCAAAATTAAACATCACACAAAACTACAACTTCTACTAAATTAAAACGTCTTTATCGGATGATCAAGAATTCCTTGGAAGAGGTAACCTACGGTTGCTAACGAGGCTTCCCACAGTCTAAATGAAATTATTGAACTCATTAAGTTAAGTTTAGTAAGTTCAATTGGACTAAGCGAATTCAATAGAAAATAGTGGTGTCAAAATAAGGGAATCGTAGGATCCTAATCGGTGTTGTTCTAATCAACTTTAACATGCCCCAATAAAATTTAAAGAACATCAACCATAGGGCCACCTGATTTGACATTATAAATTAACACACTAGAAAACTCAAACTCGTCGCGGCAAGGAGCTTGGAGCTAGCATGGTGGGCAACAACAAAGCCATAGGACTTTGAGGTTGCTTGCTTATGCAACATAAATCCTCACCTTATCTTTAGGCCTTTGTATAACCCTGATATACAACATAAGCCCTAACTCGTATTAGGATTCCGAGGTTGTCGTCCGTTACGACCTAAACCCTCACATCTTCTAGGCTATTTGTGTGATCATTTCACATGAATGTAAGCCCTAACAAATATAATTGGCAAGACGAAACACCTAAATATTTTTCCTCAAAACTGAAACCAAACATTAGGATAGCTTGGGAAGTCACCACGGTTCTCCTCTGGATCCATGACATCCCCTAGTTCTTCCTCCTTTGGACTCTACAAAAAAATATTCCAAATTTGAACCAATCCCCTTTCACACCTCTACGTTTGATCTCATTGAAAATTCCTACCATTTTGAACTCCTTGAAGATAATATTTCTTGATTTTTATCGAGAGTCTTCTTAGACGACTTTGGTCATTTAAGATGTAATTAACTATAAGGGCTTGCCCTCATAGGAAGCATGTCCGAACCCAGCTTAATATAAACCCTATTTAATTCTTTATATTAAATAGGGGAACTTGTCGGCAAATATAAAGGTTTCCTAGACCCAAAAGATGTCATATATGCCTTAGTTTATCTGATCGAGCCTCATCCTCAAGTCTTGTGTTTATCCTTCAGGATAGATACAGGGTTTGAGGTACATTGCTCTTTCATTTAAACAATGAAAAATATGGGTTCAGTTTGATTTCATGTTTTTCTAAAACTAAATATATACGTAAATTAAACGTCCTTCTGAAGCAGGCAATAGGATTTTGATTCCGGTGACCGACAGCTTCTTACGGGCAACTCCAACCAATAATAGTGCCGACAGCTTCTGGCGATACTGCTGAGGACAATCTTTTCTCTCCATAAAAATAAAGAAATATTATCTTCACACCATCAGTAATATGTCTATGTCCCTCTTGGACCAAATTACCCTTCTTCTGTTAACATACTTTACCTATTTCTATCTTAGAAAAGTATGGCTGACTCTTTGGACTTCAAGACTAGCTGTTCAACCATCATTAAACAGAGGGGTTCAAAAGGCCATTAAGGACTCTTTAAATTTTCATTTGTGGTCGGACTCCCAATAGGTGAGTCGATGGACTAGTTCCACCTGGGCGTTGTCTTCCATTAAATGGGTCCCGTAATGGGTCCTAAAATACTTCGCATATCCCTTCTAATTTGATTTGCTATTTTACAAATTAAACCAAATCATGTTGTGTTGCGCGTGCTTTGAAATTTTCTTATACTAATTTAAATTTACACTTTTTCTTAAAGAATATTTTAAAATACCCATAAATTAAGACCCGCCCGGTCTATAGATCAACCTCTACTTTCAGTGCTTGCACTAAAAATTATGAGGTTTTTGACCATATAGCAAACCCCAAAACTTTCTGTTTTCAAGCCTTCTGCAATGGCCTACCCAACGCTGACCTTTTCCTGCAACCTGCCAACGAGCCACAAAGCCCATAACCTCGCTCCTACCATCAAATTTGGAGCCAGATTTGAAGATATCGAGGTCATCCTTAGGAAAGCCCCATTTGTAGTGATGAAAATTGCTGCTCCAAAAATACAAGAACCATTTGCAAAATTCAGTTTGAATTGTCTTCAAGACTTCCCTGCCTACAAGAAGTCTAAAACTACTGCCGTTACGACACTCGCCAAACCTACTAGCCCCGATGCTGATAAGGGCAACAAAGTAATGATTATTGAGGATCCGACTAAGGGATTAATTGTCCCACCACCTGTGTTTGAAATTGGATCAAGTTTGAGGATTGTACCGCTGACCCAAACTCAAAAGAGAAACTGTAACAGAATAGTTCAGAAGGCCATTAAATCTTAGGCTCCCAAGGTGACACCCGTTGAGGAGGAGCCTCATCAAGATGAAGAAGTGTTACCAGAAATTTATCCACTTTTACAAGGGAGTAGATTCCATCCTCTGACGGATACTGATGGATACGAGAGTATCGGGAAAATCGCTGCCGCATTACTGTCACTTCATGGACACAATGAGGAGAGAAAGAAGTTCACTCCTATCAGTCAAGTTAGCACAGTTTTCAGAAGGCTTGCTACCAAAGAAGGATGTTCAGTTAGCGACCTGCTTAAACGAGTGGGAGATGCAATTTCCCCTTGCATGAAGAAGGAAATTTTAAAGGGCGTCAAATCCGCCAGACAGTCCAACAAGACAACTGGAGTGCCACCTACTCGCATCCCCATTTAGTTTTGTTTAGGGAACAAAGTTTATACCATAGTGATTACTACTGATTACACTGTCACCTGGATCACAAGCCGTCGAATGGTTAAGTCAAGACCGGGTCAAAAAATATTACCTATCACCCATTATGGAGATATTTCTACGATCCTAAAGGCAAAGATAAAAAGATTACCTGACACTGTAGCCAGTCTACACCACGGGGAGCATACTTTCTCTCGACATATTGATGTTTCTACAAAGACGCTCTGTTCTGAGACATCATCATCAAGAAAGAAAAATATATGGGTACCTAAGGTCGTTGCACCGATACAGTCCAGTAAGCCAACGGGACAAGGACAGAAAATGAAACCAGCGTCTGAAATAACTGACATCATCGCAACAATAGCCAACGAGATGGAAGAACAAGTAGAGGATGTCCATCAGGGTCCTCCAGATCTTAAACCGATCAAAGAATCAATAATCGAAGAGAAAGTTGAGAAACTCAGGATCAAGATTTTCGAGTTAGCTCAAGAACACAGAGTTTTCATCAATAGTGATGATGAAAATTTTGATTACAAAGATTAATTTGAGGAAGATTTCATGGATGTCAATGTAATCAAAATAAGAGCCACCACATCTGCGTGCGAGGCTCAACCTCACGCCGAAGAGAATGTCGTAGATGAACTGTGTAGGGCTATCCTCCTAAGACATGAGCAAATTAGTCTACTGGAGAAAAGAATGGAAGAGATGACCGTAGCCATGACCGCAATGACCACTATTCAGGGGAAATCCCAAGTACCGCACTTGAATTCTCCAGAGATCAATCATACAGAAATAATACACATCACAGATGAAAGGAGAGAGGTTGCGTCAGCAAGCAGAGATGAGCAACATAGAAAGGATTCTCCATCAGGTGCTATACCAGAAAAGGAATTCAAGCAAATGGTTGAGCAAGTGCAGGACGCCTTAACCTAATCTAAGGGTGGTGCATTGGTTCTAAAGGGCAGACCTTACCCGGAGGAATTCGATGCCGTGCCTTTTCCCAAGAGTTTTGTGGCCCCAAACTTTAAGATATTTGATGGGACTGGAAATCCCAGAAAACATATAGCACATTTTCTAGCCAGCTGTGGCAACACGAGAAATAGTGAAGCTCTTCTCTTCCAACAGTTCGTCAGCAACTTGTCAGGAATTGCTTTCAATTAGTACGTTGACTTGCCCAATGTGTCAGCCAAAACATTTTCCGAGTTTTAAAAACTTTTTGTGAAAAGATTTACCAGGGCATAAAATTATGTGTCTATTGAAGAGCTCATGAAGGAAAAGCAAAAGCCTAGCGAAACCATGGTAGACTACATTTTGAGGTGGAGAAACCTTAGCTGAAATGTGAACCTCAGCTACAGGAACATCATGCGATTGAAATTCTACTCAAGAGCATTCATGGGCCAGTAGATTTCATGCTCAAGGGACTCACCATCAAATCCTTCGAGAAGCTACTGAGTAGAGCCAGCAGTCTTCAAAAGAAAATTAAGCACCTGGAGCCACATGAAAAGGCTAAGGTGACCATAGTGTTCGAAAAGAAATCAGGAGTAGTAGCAACCGTCGACAAAAGAAAGCAGCCGATAAAAATATATGCAAAAGAGCATCTCCAGTCTTTGTCACAGTACTCTCAGAAATAGAATAGTCAATCCAACCAACGACCGCCTCAAGAAGGATCACCTCGAGGAGAGGATAAGAAAATGTCCCTGTTAGAGCGACATAAGATGGTGTATTCTTTCAAAGATGAAGCTATACCTAAAATATTCAGACGTCTGATGAAAAAGCCAGAATTCAATATACCAGATCCAAAGAAGCCCGAAGAGGTGGATAGGAAGAATGAGCCAAATTATTGCTCATACCACCGGTTGCACGGGCACACTATAGAAAAATGTTTCATCTTTAAGGACTGGCTTGAGAAGAACCTTAAAGAAGAGAACATAACAATCCCGAAAGAATATTTAAAAGAACTTGAAAAAGGTTCCATAAATATGATTTCGGTCGAGCCAATCTCCCCAATTGATCCGTATACTAGAACAGATGGATGGAGTACAACTTGAGATGAACTCAAGAGGGTCCTTAATCAAAAATAGGATTCATCAAAACAAGCTTCTACAAATATCTAAGAAGAATGGAATGAGGACTGGAGCAGATCATCTAAGAAAATACTGAACAAGATCCAGTCTGCATCAAAGCAAGCCTCAATTTAGAGTCCGCAACATACCAAGCCCGAGACGAAGGTTTCGTCAGGAGACCCATCATTGTCAAGGACAAAGAACAAGAATAAAAGCCTCACTACAAAGATTGATAGCATGGGGGTAAGACAGGGGTTGCCTCTACTAGATTAGCTGTCTCGGATTCGGGGAAAAAAAATCCTCGAACCCCTGACTTTGTATGATTATCTTTTGTCCCTCTGGGGTCTTATGAATATAATGATTGTGATTTTGGCAACATTTTAAATATTTCTAGTGATAACATAACCGATCATGCCCGTCCTGACTTTGATCTTGATCGAAAAAATGATCATCAAATCGTACCTGAGTCTCATGAACTCATTGTCAAGTCCAAAGAAGACATCAATGACACCGCTTACGATAGTACCGATAACAAGGAGCCAATTCTCAAGCATCACAGTACACATCTTACCATCAACTTAGATCTTTACGATGAAGAGGAAGAGACACCAAAAGATTCAACAATGATATCTCAAGAAGAAGAAATCACAGAAGTTAACTTGAGGAGTGGAAAAGTGTTACCACCAAGAATAACTCCAACAAACAAAGGAAACAGATAATGACCAGAGAGGAGATTCTTCCACCTCCACCAGTGGAAGAACCACATAATCAAGACAAAATCGGAGAACCATACAAAGTAGAATACAATGTGCTAGCTCATCTTAAGAAGTTGCAAGCCCTAATAAGCATCTACGACGCTCTGATCCTGTCAAAAGAGATGAGAGAGTCTCTGTTTACAGCTTTGCTTGACCCATAAATTTGTTTAGCTCATTTGGTCAGCACATCCTTAGATGAAGTTTGTTCGTTGAAACAACAGCCTGGGGTAACCATCACAGATGAAGACTTACTGCTCGGTACCACCGGCCTCAATCGTCCGCTCTACATCTCCGTCAACATCAGAAAATTTGTGTTATCCAGAGTTTTATTAGATCCTGGAGCATCTCTTAACTTGATGAGCATACAAACATTGACCTTTTTGGATATTGAAGCTCAAGAACTTATGGCCAGTAAGATGATGTTAAGAGGATTCAACCAGAAGGGAGAAATAGCCCTCAGATCAATTACATTACTTATGAAGGTTGGAGAACTCGTGACAACCACTAAATTTCATATCATTGATGTCGAAACCTCTTTTAATGCTCTGCTGGGTCGACTATGGATTCATCAGCACAATATGGTTCCATCATCTCTACACTAGTGCATCAAATACTACAAAGATGTTCAAGAAAATTGCATCAAAGGAGACCTACAACCATTTTCAGTGCATGAAGTTGGTATCCATGAAGATGCTGCTTACCATGCGCCTCCAAAAAAGAACTTCTTGTCTCGTGAAGTTATCACAAATAAAAATGAAAATTTAGAAAAATTACAAAGAAGAGGCCATTCAACTCCGCTTAAAAAATTCTCCACCACTCCCTTACAACGAGTTGGTGAAAGTTATTTTAGTTCGTGCACCCGAGGTCAAGGCCGGGGACGTGCACGAGGAAGAATCAATTTAATCTTTGAATGGACTAGGCCAACCATCAATGTTGGTGATGAAGATAGTTCTGAAGATAAGATAATGATGACAAGATGAAAGAAACCTCAGTACGAGATATCCTTAGAAGATACAAATAAGAATGAATGTGAAATAATGTATGATTGGATGAACCACTATGTGAATGCTATGACCCTCACTCCAATTCTCCCTCAATAGATCGAGAGTTTAGAGATCAAGGAAGTCTGTAGTGTTGGTTCAAAGCCGATCAAATTTTACCGTGCTTCTACCTCTACTGAGCTTGAAAAACATGTAAATTTGGATGATGATTCTAATGAATTAATGGAATTTCCTTTTGGTTACTTCTCACCTTGTGTTCAAAAGTTAATTCAACAAGGAGACTTAACAAAACAAATGCTAAAAGATAAATTTCAACTTTTTGAAAAATTATGGAATGGTAAAAGTCAAACTCCCAAGAAAAATTATGGAATGGTAATCCAACTTGACAGGTCTCAGACTTAAAATTTTATGATGGATGAGCCATACGTCCCACTGGGGACAGATCAATATATACCATGGAGCCCAGGGTCGTACATCCCACTAGATGCCGAGTTTTGTGTTCCAGATCAACCAACGCCAGTTTGGATTCCTGCCAATGCTCGCAGGGAGGAACACCCGCAACAGCTACCGACCCCTAGTATGATGGAGCACTACAAGATAAGTAAAGTAAATAGAAGAGAATTTAAATTTTACGAAGATGATCAAGGAAAATTCGTCAACATACTGGAAGGCCTGGAGCTGTATACCAGGGTTTTCTCTGAGAGTGACGAAAGAAGCATTCTAGACTGCATCTTTGATTTAAGAGAAGAGGCCGAACGGTCTTTCTCATGGAAAGAACATACTCTGAGCCGAAGAAATGGATGAGAGGAAAATGAGAATCACCATTTAGTGCGGCTCCTATTATAACTTCACAAATGACAGACAGGGGAATCCGCCTGGGATCCTCAAACACGACCAAGTAGATCCACTACCACCAATGATAAAGTGGAAGATCAAGAGAATGTTTAAATGGAGTATTCTGCTTGCTACCTGCATTCCAAAATAGTTGTATTATCAACATCTATGAAGTGGGTGGTTGCATTCCTCCATACATTGATCATCATGATTTTGTAAGACCCTTCTGCACACTCTCATTTCTGAGTAAGAGCAATATTTTATTTGGGAAAAAAATCGATATCGTCGATCCTTGTGAGTTTAGAGGTTCTGTGGAGATTCCTCTTCCAGTCAGTTCAGTGCTCGTTCTTAAAGGCAACGGTGCAGACGTTGCCAAACATTGCATTCCAGGGGAACGACACCGTAGGGTGTCTATGACTTTTCGCAGGATGGATGACAGCAAAATACCATATGGATTCCAGCCGCACCAAAAACTAGAAGAGCTACTACTGTATAAGCTATGAGAGGGTTGTACCTCTAAGTACATGCGAAGGGAACTCATATCCTGGAGCATGACTTAGAAGGTCGGCTTGATCAGGAGCTCGTCGTACCTGGTATAGATGGTAAGAGGGTTCACTTTTTTATATAGCAACATGATATGTATCTGATATACTTAGCATATAATGTATTCATGGTATGACATGTTCTGAATGTACTTCGACATGGACTATATATTGTCCCTATTTAGGCGTCAGCCTATGTTCGATCTGTGACATCTTTATTGAAGCAGATTAATGGAAATTTTCTCTCAGAAATGTGCCTTTTTTCCAGTTGCCTTTTTTTGCGATGGATGGAAGCCACGAACCACACGTTGGTTCATAATTTCAATGAACAAAGAACGAAACCAAAAATCTTTAATAATAAATAAATTTTAAATAAAAATAATCACCAATGAATAAACAACAAAACAAATTTCTTTTGAAAGTCAACCAACTAAAATTAAAACTTTAAAAACATATTTTGAAAAATTAAATGTGATAAAAAAACAAGAAAAGAAAATGAATATGTTAAGTGGATTCTCTCATTTTTGGAGTTTCTTACTCTTTGTGCGCACAGCACAACCACATTTATCTACATTAACTCCCTTCACATCTCCGCAGAATTTCACATTCTGCACAAAACCCGACAAAGCTCTACAAATCTTCTTCAACAAAATCAACCTTTTCATATGACACATTTCTACAAATTCAACATCACAAACTCTTTACACTATTTTTATATGACTCTTGGGGTAAGTTCCTAAATTTTGACTCCCCATACCTGAGGATTGGTATAAGGCCCCTCCACGGCTTCCAATTCTCTACTTACTTCTTCAAGATAGGAGTATGACTCCCCTTTATGGAACATCTCATCCTATTCTCAACACCTTTTGAGATTGGTGTAAGGCCCTCCATGACTTTCAATTCTCTACCTACATGTTCAAGATTTGTGTAAGGCACCTCCATGGCTTCCAATTCTCTACCTACATCTTTGAGATAGGAGTAAGACTCCCCTTTATCGAAAACTGCATCCTATTCTCAACTTTTTGAGATTGGTGTAAGGCCCCTCCACGACTTCCAATTCTCTACCTACATCTTTGAGATAGGACTAAGACTCCCTTTTATGGAACATCACATCCTATACTCAACCTTTCGAGATTGGTGTAAGGCCTCTCCACGGCTTCCAATTCTCTACCTACATCTTCAGGATAGGAGTAAGACTCCCCTTTATGGAACATCACATCCTTTTCTCAACCTTTTGAGATTGGTGTAAAGCCCCTCCATGGCTTCAAATTCTCTACCTACATCTTCGGGATAGGAGTAAGACTTCCCTTTATGGAACATCGCATCCAATTCTTAACTTTTCAAGATTGGTATATGGCCCCTCCATGGCTTTCAATTCTCTACCTACGTCTTTGAGATAGGAGTAAGACTCCCCTTTATGAAACATCACATCCTATTCTCAACCTTTCGAGATTGATATAAGGCCCCTCCACGGCTTCCAATTCTCTACCTACATCTTCGAGCTAAGAGTAAGACTCCCCTTTATGGAGCATCATATACTATTCTCAACACCTTTTGAGATTGGTGTAAGTCCCCTCNTCTCTACCTACATCTTCGAGCTAAGAGTAAGACTCCCCTTTATGGAGCATCATATACTATTCTCAACACCTTTTGAGATTGGTGTAAGTCCCCTCAAAGGCTTCCAATTCTCTATAAACTCCTTTCAAGATTGGTGTAAGTCCCATCAATGGCTTCCAATTCTCTATCAACACTTTTTGATATCTGTGTAAGGCCCCTCCACAGCTTCCAATTCTCTACCCATATCTTCAGGATAGGAGTAAGACTCCCCTTTATGGAACATCGTATCCTATTCTCAACTTTTCGAGAGTGGTGTAAGGCCCCTCCACAGCTTTCAATTCTCTACCTACATCTTTGAGATAGGAGTAAGACTCCCCTTTATGGAATATTGCATCATATTCTCAACACCTTTATAGATTGGTGTAAGTCCCCTCAAAGGCTTCCAATTCTCTACCAACCTCTTTGAGGTTGGTGTAAGTCCCCTCAATGGCGTCCAACTCTCTACTCACACCTTTTGAGATATGAATAAGACCCCCATCGTGGCATCCTACTCTCAATATTCAAAGTCATCACCTACACACTGATTCCCATCCTTTATAAATTCTTGAAATTTCATAACTCAAAATTCACTCTCCGATCTCCAGCGAGAGTCCCTACTCCTTAATTTAAATAAGACGATCACCTGCTAATATCCCCAGAAAAAACAAATCTCACACACAACTGTACACATACTTCCAGGTCTATTGACTTCGAAGTTTGTATTAGTTTTTGTTGATCTCGTCCGTCAACGCCAATATGCACGGTGTGCTTGCCCAGCACACCACACCTATTGGGGGTCCATTTATTGAACTCATTTTTGGTTGAGATTTAGTTTTTCCTCTTTAGTAGCCTAAGGTCTAACCATAAGACTTTCTTACTGACTATTCTTAGAAAACTAGACAAGGAACCCTCACCATTAGAAATTTCAAACTCTTCTCTACTCAACTTAAAGTTCCACATATTGGTCCTAACCTCTAGCAATTAGTAGGTCAGGCAAGATGAGTCACCCTTAGGACTGCTGGACCTTAGGGTTGAGCCTGGGTGTTGGTCTAGGGATAAGGCACTAACTTACAATCACTTGCACTCACAATCACTCACTACCATAAACCCAAAACTTCTAGGCTTTGGTCTCTTGACACTTTTGGGAGACTCCTGTAGGTGGTTCCATAAACCCATTAGCCCTGGGCTAGGGTTTAGCTAAGACCACTACATAGAGGACCCAAAATGGGATTTCCATTGGTCCATAGCTTATTGATGGTAGTTGGCACTCCAACTCTACCAAGATAGCCAACCTAGCCTTTTGCCCATAAACTCCCCCAAATTACCTAGATACCCTTGGGACCCCAAATTTGGCCTAAACTCCCAAATTTACCCAAAATATTCAAAGTGGTTCAAAAATCATTTCAAACACTTTGAAAACACCCAAACTACCCAAAATCTCCAAATTGACCAAATTACCAAAATACCCCTCCTTACCCCAGAATTCAAAAAATTCCAAAAAATTCCAAAAAATCTTAAAACCTCCCAAATATTACCAATTTCATTTTTCTCAACTATCACAGGACCCAGTTTGGCCAATTTGACCATCTTTGATCAAAACCCCAAATTATCATTTAAAGACCCAAATTTTCCCTAAATTACCTCAAATGTTTAGCCACTTTGTCTCAATTTACCCCAATTTCAATTATAAACTCAAATTCACCTTTGATATGACTAATTTAGACCAAATTCAAGCTCAATTGTTCCATCAATTGGACCCAATTTTGATTTAAACCAAACACCCAATTTTGGCCCTATGACTTGGTTCCACCAAATTGAACCCATAGCCCACTCAATTGGCCACAATATATGTTGAAAAACCTTCATAAAATCCCCATAAATCAAAATTGACCTTCAATTGGCCTTGGCGAGACCTGAAACTCATTTTATTTTAACCTAAGTCCAAAAAGCCCCAAGTTGACCATGTCTCAAAATCTCACCAAATTGAGGGTCTTAACCACAAAATTTCCACTCTATCCCTTCATGTAAAAGCTTCACAACACGTCCCTTGATTATGTGGACCATTAAATTTGGACTTAGCCCAAGGCTAGCCCAACCTAGACCCATGTCTTGCCTAACATACCCAAAATTGACCAAATTCCAAAAATCCCTCAAATTGACCTACCAATTGAACTCAAAATCACTTCAACCCTTCACCAAAAATCTTCATAACAATCATCTACATAATGTTAATCAATAAATTGGGTCATTTGATATGGATAATATAGCCCAAACCCAAACTTTGATCACTTGAACCCACATTAAACCCATGCATTAAAGATGGCCTAACTACCCTAAAGTCATCAAATTAACTCCAACTCAGCCGTTGGTTAGACCATAAGACTGAGCCAAAACCCATCTAACCACCTAAACTAGCCATGGACCAAAAGTCCCCCAATTTAAGGAATTTTATTCTTAGAAATGCACATGCTTAAGATACCGTTACATAAACTAAACCTCATTGCATTAAGTTGCTTTGACAGATTCCCCTGGATGCCCTGAGCACCTAGCCACCTCCCCCTTACCGGCCGGCCAGCTTAGTGGCCAGAAAATGGCCAAACTGAGAGCCACCCCATGGGATTAAACCCAATTCAAACCTATAGGCCACATCATCCAAATTGAAGCTTAGAGCCTCTCTGCCCTCCATCTAGGCAACACATTTCACCCCTTAATTGGCCATGACAGCAAGCCTAAGGCCATTTTTGTAAAATGCTCCCCCCACGGCCATGGTGGGAGAGCTGAAAATTACTCTAAGAGACTTCCCCAAATTGATCCCAAAGCCTCTTTGAGACCTCCTCAGTGCAACCCAACCACCACATTGCCCTGAATCTCCATGCCAGAGCCCAATTTTTGAGCTCAAAACCTTGCCGGAGACAGGACAAAACCTCCACACCTTCAAACTCTACCAAACTCAAATTAAACTCTCCCACACCTTCACAACAGTGATAGGAGCTAAAGCACCATCATATTCCCCTCTCACAGAGCCTCTACCATAGCTCTAGACCAACACCCAAATATGGTCGTGATCAAAATCATATCTAGGCCTCACACCAAGACCAGAGACTCAATCCTTAGCCTCTTTGGATCACAACGAATGTGTCGAGACTCTCTGATCGAAACTTCACTTCTCAAAGAAAAGGTATAAAACTTCTCTTCCTCACAAACCCATTTTGATTCTCCATTTAATTAGGCTTAATTTAATTGCATGATTACCGTATGGATGTGTTCGTCTCACTTAGAAGAGTCCATAGGATCAAACCCAAAGTGATTTTGTTGAGCTTAGGTCAAGATCTTAAGGTTTTAGTGTGGACGGTCACGGGATCACTCTATCAGGGACAATGATGGGGAGCCATTTGATCAAGCTTATATCGAATGGATGAAGGAGATCAAGCCGACAACGCTTCGGAACATAAACCGCGGGCTGAGTCAACAGCTACGCAGATGTCGACGTCCAACCAGAGCGCGTCACACATGCATTCAGAGCTGCCTAGGATCTACATGGCGCCACGTGTTTAAATATATAAATAGAGATTTTGCCTATTTATTTAAATACCCCTAACTTTAAAAATTCATATCTTGGTGTAGCAAAATCACAAAAATAAAATTAAAATACCTCTTGCTCAATGAACAGAGCAGAATAATGTTGAAATAGTTTTAAGTCCATTTGATGCATATTTTATTTTTAATTAATTAAACACTGATTTGAAAGTTTTAATTCTCCATGCATGTAGAAACATTATCATGACTTGAAATTTTAGCATGTTGTTGCTCTGTTTTAGGGAACATCGATTTTTTCAAAGTCAGAGGAGGTTCCTAGACAGAGATCCATATTTTTCAAGTTTGTGTCTTCTATTTGCAATAATTAATCATGATAATTAGTATGTTGATTAGAAAATTCTAAGAAAATTTTGGAAGGTCCACCATGACCAAAGGAGCTTTTGGATATAATTTCATGGGTCAAGTCATTTAAAATGTACTTAACTTACATAAACTCTAAATCATTAAGAGAATTAATTTGGAAAGATATAAACATTTAAATGACTTTATTTTTCATCTCCACTGTTATTTATAATCCAGAGAACTCACCATAGAAATTTCAAAGTCTTTTGAGTTCATTTGGTAACTTAAGTTGATGTTTAAGGATAAATATCATTTTGGCACTTAAATGATTTTTTTAAAAATCAAAATATGACTCAAAAATTATAAAACTTGGTTTTTTTGAGTTCTCTGTGATCAGGGGTATTTGCTAAAAATAAAATGATATTTAAAGTAAAAACTTGATTTTTAGCCTATTTTAAATATTTAAATAATTTAAAATCCCTAAAAATCACAAAAATGATAAAATTCTTGGAAATGTTTTAAATTGTTTTCTAAGCACTTAGGAACAATTGGAATCTTTTTCGTGGTTTTCTAAATAAAGATATTGAATTTTAAAGCTTAAAAAATATTTTTAAAGGGTGAAAATAAGTTTTCAATAAAAAAATTCCAATAAATCAAATTAAATTTAGAAAATTATAAATTCTTCTCCTTTGAGTTCTTTGACCTTAGGAAGACTTTTCAAAAATATAAAACTTAATTTTCTCGATTTAAAATATTTTGTATTTAATAAATACCCCAGAACTTTATAATAATTTTTACAATTCCAATAAAATTCAAAAAATATTGAGATTTGGTCCAAAGGCTTCTCTAGCTAAGCCTACCTCCAGTAAAAATTTCAAGGGATTAGGATTTACCTTGGACAAGTTAGGAATTTTTTTTGAAAAATCCTATTTTGGCATGAAAATAATTATGTAAATTAAATTAAATTTTGAAAAATCACATTTTCTCCTCTGATGTCTTAATTGATCTACGAATGAGGTAGGATAAAAATTTCAAAATCATTTGAATTGAATTTGATAAATAATGAGGTGTTACAGCCTTAGGGGCAAATATGTAATTTTGGAGATTTAGCCTTAATTAACATTTAGGCTTAATTTAAAGAGGGAAATGGTAAACCTCTGATCTTAATTTGGATGTTTGAAATACAAGGGGTTAATTGGTAGAAACCAACCTCACTTTCTTGATTGAAAAAGATAAGTTAATAAATTTTTAAATTATTAAAATTTGGAAATTTATTAAAATAAATTGAACCTAAGGCTTAGTCGTATGACTTTTGAAGTCAATAACTAATGAATTTAATACCCCTATTTTGATTTTCAAATAAAATTCAAATCATGTTCTATGACCACCTAAAGCTTGATCTTTTCAAAACTAATTAAGGCACTCTCCTAGTTCTTAAGGGCCTATTAGTGACTTAGGCTAAATCAAGTTTCATTTAAATGAGGATTAAAAAAGTAAACATCATTTAAAATTAAGAAATCTTTCAAACACTACAAGCCCAATTATAACAAAAATTTTGTTAAATGTTCCAATAACACTAACTTGCCTCTTTAAGGTCTTCACCCGCATAATTTTCAAAATTAAATTATAAATGATAATTACCTTACTCTTAGGGATAATTGAGACATCATTCTTCATTGAGCATTAGGGTGTTTATAGGATGAATTATTAAGCAATATAATAAGTGTAAAAGTGCTCGGGACTTCGCACCAGGCAGCGAGAGAGTAGCACAAACCTGTTTCTTTCTCTAGATCTGTTGGATACCTCAGAGATCTACTAAACTTAATATATTTTGCTTGACAACATCATCCTTAATTAAAATCCTAAGGACCCACCAAGATCTGACATAGGGTTAGGAAAATTACCAAAACATTACGCTTTTGCCTCTACATGAACTGCCTTAACATGCCTTTCAATTTTCAGGTGGTGGAACGAGAAGACTCACCAGGTATGCTTTTATAGTTTTTCAGCGTTGTCTTTATTATAATTTCATAATGTACTTTTACACTTGCAAAACTTGCATGCTAAACAACGATGTCATCCTGTATGAAGAGTAAAACTATCAGGATGGCCACAAACCCAAAACCAAAACCAAAACTAAAACTAAAATCAACTAAGATAAAATTCACTGCCACAACATTGAAAATAAAAATAACTCAAAATTTAATCACAAACATCACACAAAACTACAACTTCAACTAAATTAAAACGTCTATATCAGATGATTAGGAATTCCTTGGAGGAGGTAACCTACGGTTGCTAACAAGGCTTCTCACGGTCTAAATGATATTATGGAACTCATTAAGTTGATTTTAGTAAGTTCATTTGGAATAAGTGAATTTAATAGAAAATAGTGATGCCGAAACGAGGGAATCGTAGGATCCTAACCGGTGCCGCTCTAATCAACTTTAACATGCCCCCATAAAATTCAAAGAACTTCAACCATAGGGCCACCTAATTTGACATTATAACTTGACACACTAGAAAACTTAAACTTGTCACGACAAGGAGCTTGGAGCTAGCATGGCAGGCAGCAGGGCTATCTTCAACAGCAAAACCTGTCTTCCCCAACTAAACCAGTTTTCCTTCCTTAGACCTAAACAATAAAGCCATAGGACTTTGAGGTTTCTTACTTATGCAACGTAAATCCTCACCTTATCTTTAGGCCTTTGTACAACCCTACTATACAATATAAGCCCTAACTCGTATTAGGATTCCGAGGTTGTCGTCCGTCATGACCTAAACCCTCACATCTTCCAGGCTATTTGTGTGATCGTTTCACATGAATATAAGCCCTAACAAATAAAATTGGCAGGATGAAACACCTAAATATTTCTCCTCAAAATTGAAACCACACATTAGGATAGCTTGGGAAGTCACCGGGGTTCTTCTCTGAATCCATCACATCCCCTAGTTCTTCCACCTTTGGGCTCTACAAAAAAATGTTCCAAATTTAAACCAATCCCCTTTCACACCTCTACGTCCGATCTCGTTGAAAAGTCCTACCATTTTGAACTTCTTGAAGATAATATTTCCTGATTTCTATTGAGAGTTTTCTTAAGTGACTTTGGTCATTTAAGACGTAATTAACTATAGGGGCTTGCCCTTATTGGAAGTATGTCTGAACCCAACATAATACAAACCCTATTTAATTCTTTATATTAAATAGGGAAACTTGTCTGCAAACATAAAGATTTCATAGACCAAATAGATGTCATATATTTCTTAGTTTATCGGATCGAGCCTCATCCGCAAGTCTTGTGTTTATCTTTCGGGATAGATACGGGGTTTGAGGTACATTGCTATTTCATTTAAACTATGAAAAATATGATGTCTGTTTGATTTCATATTTTTCTAAAACTAAATATATATGTAAATTAAACATTCTTCCAAAGCGGACGATGGGATTTTGATTCCGGTGACCGACAGCTTCTTACAGGCAACTCCAACCAAAAATAGCGCCAACAATCCCCTAGTTCTTCTTCCTTTGGATTACAAAAGTAATATGTTCCAAATATGAGTCATTCCCACTTCACACCTTTTTGTCTAATTTCATTGAAAAGTCCTAATCCTTTGACCTCTTTGAAGACAATACCCTCTGACTTTTATCGAGAGTTTTCTTAGGTGACTTCAGCTATCTAAGATGTAATTAACTATAAGGGCTTGCCTTTTATAGAAAACTTTCAAGAACCCAACTTAATATAAACCTTATTTATTTTTTCATAATAAATAGGGGAACTTGTCGGCTTGAAATAAAATGGTTTCGCAGACCAAACAAATGTCATATATTTCTTTGTTTATTTGATCGAGTCTCACCCTCGTGTCTTGTGTTTATCTTTCGGGATACATACATAACCTGAGGTGTAGTGCTCTTTCATCAAAACTTTGAATGATATAAGATCAGTTTGATTTCATATTTTTATAAAATTAAATATATATATATATATATATATATATATATATATATATATATATATATATATATATATATATTAAAATGTCCCTTCAAAGCGGGCGATGAGATTCTCATTCTGGCTATCGATAGGTTCCACAGGATGACCCCCAAAAAAAGTGCTTTGACAGACACAAATAATTTTATTTTCTAGATCGATATACCAATTATCATCAAATACCTATTGCTCAAGAGGATCAAGAGAAAACAATATTTACTAGTCCTTATGAAACTTTTGCTTTTCGATGAATGTCGTTTGGATTATATAATGCACCTACAACATTTTAAAGATGTATGATGTCAATTTTCAGTGATTTAATTGAAAAGGGGATTGAAGTTCTTATGGATGATTTTTCTTTTGTATTTGAAACTTCATTTGACTTATGTCTAAATCATTTAGAGAAAGTTCTAGAACAATTTAAAAAGACAAATCTCGTATTAAACTGTAAAAATACCAATTTATGATTTTAGGAGGAATTGTGCTTGGGCATGAAATTTTAGAAAATGGCATGGAAGTAGATCCTGTAAACCTTTAGGTTATATCAAACCTACCTCCACCTACTACTGTAAGAGGAGTTAGGAGTTTTTACAACATACTGGATTTTACAGGTGATATATTAAAGATTTTTTAAAAATTACAAAGCCTTTATGCCAACTTCTAAAAAAAGATACAAAATTTGACTTTAACCAAGATTGCTTTAAAGCCTTTGAAACTTTAAAGAAAAAAATGATCACTACTCATATAATTGTTTCACCTAATTAGGAGAAACCTTTTTGAATTATTGTGTGATGCTAGTGATTATGCAATTAGAGTTGTATTAGGGCAAAGTTATAATAGGATTTTTAAAGTCATATAGTATGCTAGTAAGACTCTTAATGATGCTCAAATTAAATATACCACTATTGAAAGAGAGTTATTAGCAATTGCTTATGTTTTTGACAAGTTTAAGTCATATTTGATGGGAGTTAAATGCATTGTGCGTACTAAACACTCAGCTATTAAGTGTTTAATGCAAAATAATAATGCAAAATCAAGATTAATTAGATAGGTATTTCTGATGCAACAGTTTGATTTAGTAGTAGTTGATAAGAAAGGGACTAATAACCAAATTGCTACTCATCTATCTACACTAGAACAAAAAAGGAATTCTTGATTTGGAAAAATAAATTATTGAAAATTTTCCTGTTGAACAACTTTATTCTATAAAAGGATGGAAAATACTATGGTATGTTAAAATTGTAAATTATATTGTTAGTGGTATTTTATAATATGAACCAACAAAATAACAGGAAAAAAAATTCATTCGTGATGTGTTGACCTCACCTTTGGTTGAGGTTTAGTTTTTCCTCTTTAGTAGCCTAAGGTCTAGCCATAGGACTTTTCTATTGACAATTATTAGAAAACTAGAAAATGCACACTCACCACTAGAAATTCCAAACTCTTGTCTACTCAACTTGAAGTTCCACATGTTGGTCCCAACCTCTAAATACTTAGTAGGTTGGGTCACTCTGAAGGAAACTGAAGATGAGTCACCCTTAGGACTTTTGGACCTTAGGTTAACCCTGGGTGTTGGTCTGGAGCTAAGGCACTCACTGTACTTATCTTCACTCACAATCACGCACAAACCTAAACTCAAATTTCTACTATATATCCCTTGATCTTTTTGGGATACTCATGTAGATGGTCCCCTAAACTTACCAACCCTAAAGCTATGGTTTGGCTAAGTCCAATATGTAGAGGACCCAAAATGGGGTTTCCATTGGTCCATGGCTTATTGGTGATGATTGGTACCTCAACTCTACCAAAATACCCATCTTAGACTTTTACCCCTAAAACACCCCCGAATTACCAAAATACCCATCCATAATCCAAAATCCCAAAAAATTCCAAAAATTCCCAGAAAATCTCAATAAATATCAAATATTCCCAATGTCATTTCTCTCAACTACCATATGACCCAATTTGGCCAATTCTACCATCTTTATAAAAAATCCCTAAATTTGCCTTTAAAGACCCAAATTTCCCCAAATTCAACTCAAATGTTCATCAATTTCATCTCAATTGACCCCAATTCAAATCCTAAACTCAAATTCACTTTTGATATGACAAAACGAAACCAAATACAAGCTCAATTGGTCCATGATTTGAGCCCAATTTTGATTTGTGTCAAAACCCCAATTTTGACCATATGACCTACTCTCACCAAATTGAACCCATAGCCTAGTCAATTGGCCTCAATTAATATTGAAAAATCTTTATAACATTACCATAAATCAAAATCAACCATCAATTGGCCTTGGTGAAGGTTCAAATCTATTTGATTTTGGCCTAAATAAAAAATTCTCAATTTTTGCCCCAAATTGGCTAAGTCCCCAAATTTCACCCAATTGATTGCCTTAACCGCCAAATTGGCATCCAATTCATGTTGAAAAATCTTCATAAGGTCCCCATTGACAATTTACAACAATCAATTTAGATTTAGCCCAAGGCTAACCCCAGCTAGACCCAAGCCTAGCCCAACATGACCAAATTTACTGAAAATCAAAATTCCCTCAAATTGACCCTTCAATTAAGCTCAAAACCACTTCCATCCTTCACCAAAGTTATTCCTTATGATCATCTACACAAAATGAAAAAATAATTGGTCCAATTGACTTGGCTATCCTAGACCAAACTAAAGATTTGGTCATTTTCACCCACTTGGACCCATGCACTAAATGTGACCTAACCACCCTAAAGTCACCAAATTAACTCCATCACAGTCATTAATTGGACTTAGTGACCAGTCCAAACACCATGAAACTACCTAAATCAAGCCATGGACCAAATTTCCCCCAAATAAAGGGATATTATTTCCAAAAATGCATGTGCTTAAGATATCCTTACCAAAATTAGGTATTATTGCACTAAATTGTTGGGACATATTCCCCTGGGTTCCCTGAGCTTCTAGCCACCTCCACCTGGCTGGTCGACCAACCAAGTGGCTGAAAAAGCTCAAAATTAAGAGCCTCCCTGATGAAGCTTCACCAAAATCAAACCTAGAAGCCAGCTCATCCAAATCAAACTATGGAGCTCCTCTGCCCTCCACCTAAGCACCACATTACACCTCCTAATTGGCCATGACAGCCACCATAACCCCACTTTTATAAAAGGCCACCTCCATGGCTGTTAAACTAAGTGCTAAAATTTCCTTTGTGAGACCTCTCCGAGCTTCATACAAAGCTTCCCTATGATCTCTTCAGTGCATTCCAACCATTTTCCCTCACCAATTCCCATTACCGGAGCTCAATTTTGAGCTTGGAACCTTGCCGGAAATCAGGAAAGAACACAATACACCTCCACAGTCCACCCAAACTTAAATTAACTCTACCCACACCTTCATAATAGTGAAAGAATTCAAAGCCCCATAAAATCCCTCTTCCACAGAGCTTCTACCATAGCTCTAGACCAACACCCAAATCTGACCGTGATAAAATTCATACCTAGGCCTTACACCAATATTAGGGACTCAATCCCTAGCCTCTTTGGATCATAACAAATGATCCAAGACTCTCTGATCGAAGTTTAACTTCTCGGAGCAAAGGTATAAAAACTCACCTCTTTTCGAGCCTATTTCAATTCTCCATTTAATTAGACTTAATTTAATTGCATGATTATCGTATGGATGTGTTCATCTCACTTAGACGAGTCCATAGAATCAAACCCAAAGTGATTTGGTTGAGTCTAAGTTGAGATCTTAGGGTGTTAGTGTGGACGGTCACGAGATCATTTTATCGGGGACAATGATGGGGAGCCGTTTGATTAAGAGTGTATCAAATGGATGGAAGAGATCGAGCCGGATAGCGCTTCGGGGCATAAAGAATGGGCAGAGTCAGCAGCTACGTAGACGGCAGCGTCCAACCAGAGTGAGCCACGCATGCCTTTGGAGCCGTCATAGGTTGAGGTGGTGTCGGCACTATTTTTGGTGTGGGGTTTGCCCGTAAGAAGCTGTCGGTCATCG